>JAJPUD010011720.1:24396-53113 GCA_023553655.1 Myrmecobius fasciatus
ACTGCTGGGTCAAAGGGTATGCACTGTTTGATAACTCTTTGAGCATAGCTCCAAATTGCTCTCCAGAATGGTTGGATCCGTTCACAGTTCCACCAACAATGTATCAGTGTCCCAGTTTTCCCACATCCCCTCCAACAGTTATCATTATCATTTCCTGTCATTTTAGCCAATCTGACAGGTGTGTAGTGGTATCTCAGAGTTGTCTTAATTTGCATTTCTTTGATCAATAGTGACTTGGAGCACCTTTTCATGTGACCGGAAATAGTTTCGATTTCTTCGTCTGAAAATTGTCTGTTCATATCTTTTGACCATTTGTCAATTGGAGAATGGCTTGAATTCTTATATATTTGAGTCAATTCTCTATATATTTTAGAAATGAGGCCTTTATCAGAACCTTTGGATGTAAAAATATTTTCCCAGTTTACTGCTACCCTTCTAAATTTGTCTGTATTCATTTTATTTGTACAAAAACTTTTTAACTTGATACAGTCAAACATCTATTTTGTGATTAATGATGACCTCTAGTTCTTCTTTGGTTCTAAAGTATTTTTCTCTCAACAGCCCCATGGGGGTAGGGGATGAACTTGCCATCCTACCCATTTTACAGAAAAGGAAACTGAGATTCAGAGAGGTCAAACTTGTTAAAGGTTATAAATGACAGATGGGAATAATAATAATAGCAAGCATTTATACAGCACTTTAAAGTTTGAAAGAACTTTACCAATATGTATCTCATTTTGTACCCACCACAGCCCTAGGAGGTAAGTGCTCTAATTATCCTTATTTTATTTAAAAACTATGTACCTAACAAATAAAACTAATGCAGACAAGATTAGGAGGGAAACATCAAATTGGGAAATCATCTTTACATTTAATGGTTCTGATAAAGGCCTCATTTCTAAAATATATAGAGAATTGTCTCATATTTATAAGAATTCAAGCCACTCTTCAATAGATAAGTGGTCAAGGGATATGAACAGACAATTTTCAGATGATGAAATTAAAACCATCTCTAGTCATATGAAAAGTTGCTCCAAATCACTACTGATCAGAGAAATGCAAATTAAGACAACTCTGAGGTACCACTACACACCTGTCAGATTGACTAAAATGAAAAGAAAAGATAATGACAAATGTTGGAGGGGATGTGGGAAAACTGGGACACTGATACATTGTTGGTGGAACTGTGAACAGATCCAGCCATTCTGGAGAGCAATTTGGAACTATGCTCAGAAAGTTATCAAATAGCAAAAAAAAAAAAAAAAAAAGTTATCAAACTGTGCATACCCTTTGACCCAGCAGTGTTTCTATTGGGCTTATATCCCAAAGAGATCTTAGATGAGGGAAAGGGACCCACATGTGCAAGAATGTTTGTGGCAGCCCTTTTTGTAGTGGCTAGAAATTGGAAAGTGAATGGATGCCCATCAATTGGAGAGTGGCTGAATAAATTATGGTATATGGATGTTATGGAATATCATTGCTCTGTAAGAAACAACTAGCAGGACGATTTCAGAGAGGCCTGGAGAGACTTGCATGAACTGATGCTGAGTAAAATGAGCAGAACCAGGAGATCATTATACACAGCAACAACAATATTACATGATGATCAATTCTGATGGACATGGCTCTCTGCAACAAAGAATTGTCTCAAACCAGTTCCAATTGTTCAGTGAAGAAAGCCATATACACCCAGAGAGAGGGATATGAAATGTGGACCACAACATAACATTTTCATGCTCTCTGTTGATGTTTGCTTGCATTGGGTTTCCTTTCTCTGATGTACTTTTTTTCCTTGTAGATAGGATTTTTCTTGCACAACTTGTCAAGTATTATTACATTATTAACATGTAGTGTACTTCTAGGGGAGGAAAGGGGACTGAGGGTAAAATTTGTAACGGAAACCTTTGTAAAGATCAATGCTGAGGAACTACCCATACATATGTTATACAAATAAAAAGCTTTAATAGAAAAAAAAGCTATGTACATATATTCCTTACCATTCCCCATTCTTCAGGTGATAAAACTGAGGCATTTTGGGACTGAGAGACTTGTCTATTTGCACTAGTGTCTAAGGTCACTGAGCTAAGTATCCAAAGCCAGATGTGAACTCAAACCCAGTGAGCCATCTGATGTACCACTTTGCTACCTCTGTGGGAATATAAGCCATTTTCTATTAGAGACAGTGAAGAGATTTCTGGGGATCCGAGTTCCAATCTTGTCCTTCCCCTAACTTGCTTTGTAACCTAAGTTCTTCCCTGAGCCTCAATTTCCCCACTTATGAAATAAAGATAGAAATGCTTGCATTTTCTGTCTCATAGACATGCTGCCAAGAAAACTTTTTAAAGCTTTGATTCTCTGTGTCCACAAGAGATGATGATGATGATGATAATAAATCTATCTGCATGCTGTATCCCCCAGTAGATATAAGTTCCTTTGGGGCAGGTACTATTTATTTCACCTTTTATTAATATCTTCAGAACTTAGTATAGTGCCTGGCACACAGCAGTTGCTTAATAAATGCTTGTTGACTGATTGGATGATGATAAGAATGAGAATAGAATATTGAAGTCATTATTATTAACCTAATAGTTAATATTTGCATGATGTTCTCGGGTCTGCAAAGAGCTTTACATGTATGATCTCCATTGTTTGCACGTTCATTTTATATACACATTCCTATGGACAGTAAACTCTATAAGGGAAAACCTTGCCCATCTCTATGATGTTGCCTCGCAAGTCCAGTAAGTATTAACAGGTGTAAATGTGAGTGTCAAATCCCACTTTAAGCCCATATGAAGTAAGCCTGTATGTCACATGTTTCTAACCAGAGGAATTTGCACACCCACCAAGAAAACACCCAGGTCGGTAGTCTGTAGACAGACTCCCTTGGATAGGGATACACTATATGGACTGCACATGTTCAGACAAACATAACTTCGTACACAGAACGAAGCACATAGACACATGTAAAGACCATGTTTAGGTTGTGCAATTTGTGGCAGGGGTAGGGCAGGAGTGATTGACTCCATTTCACAGATGAAGTAACCAAGACTGGAGAAAGACTGAAGGTTTCAAATCCAAGGTCAGTATTTTTCTCTGATGATTTTTCTAGATGCATACATGTTGTTTGTACATTATACATAGATAAAACATGCAGCTATGCTTGCAAATACACACGAGGCAGTTATATGCATTACATGTGTGTATCTACAGATAAATAATGCCTGTGTACATGTGCAACAAACACAAGTAACAAATGCATGCAAGTATACATGCATGTGCATATAACATGCAGATGGACACATACATAGATAAAACATGCAGCTATGCTTGCAAATACACACAAGGCAGTTATATGCATTACATGCATGTACCTACAGACAAATAATGCCTGTGTACATATATACACAAACACAAGTAATAAATGCATACACACATATATGTGTGTGTGCATATAACAGAAATGTACAGTTACATACAGAAACATGCAGCTGTGCTTGCAAATGTACATTAAGGAGATACATGCATTGCATTTTACATATACAGACACAAGTATCAAGTGTATGCATGCACACACTCACACATGTATCACATATATCTCAGAGATATCCAGATACACATAGATATAGACATGCAGTTATGTTTGCAAATGTGCATGAAGCAGATGCATGCATTGCATTGTGCATACTCAGACACAGTGAATGCATACATGCATATACACAGGTTAATACATACAGCCACACAGACATACACACACAATGTACCAACTTATGTCTTTATACAGACACATACAGACACAATGTACCGATTTATGTCTTTATACAGACACAAGTATCAAGTGCATGAATGCACACACTCACACATATATGCACATATATCTCAGAGATATCCAGATACACACACACACAGACATGCAGTTATGTTTGCAAATGTGCATGAAGCAGATGCATGTGTTGCATTGTGCATCCACAAATAATGAATGCATACATGCACATACACAAGTTAATACATACAGATGCGTACATACACAATGTATCAATTTACGTCTTTATCTCTAACTATATATATGCATGCAGAGAGAGTACATGAAGACACAGAATTACACACTTAAGCATACATATACTGTTGATATCAGGTAGAGTTTGCCCGGTTCCTGGTGAGGAGGGGAGAAGGATGAGAAAGGGCACTGGGCTTGGTTGGGCTGGGCCCAGAAGCTGAGAGGCCCGGGGAAGGGTAGAAGTAAGTTGGATATGTGGCCCTGGAGCCCTGTGACTGTGCCCAGCAGGGCATTCAAGCGCTCCTGAAGGCCGGCCACAGCCCAAAGCCACATCTGCCCCAGATCTGAGCAAGACAAAGAGCACAGACCTGTGAGTGAGTAAGATCCGGCCCAGGACTGACCTGGCCCACCTCAATCTCCTTCCACCCTCTCACTCCCGCCCCCGGACCAGCGGCAAGCTGCCAGCTCTTCTCATTCACCTTAGTCCTCTCCTCTTAAAAAAAATAAAATGAAATAACTTAGGGTCTCCAGAGCAGAGGATGGTCCTCCCCTCTCACAGCGTCGAAGTCCGTTAGAAATCTGCCCACTTCTCCTTTCTCTCTCAGTGGGCACCCTGAAGGGGCTGGGTCTGCCCACCAGTGCCCATCTCCCCAGGATCCACTCCCGTCCCCCTCCCCCAAGTGTACTGAGAAGTGGGCGGAGCCCCGGCCGGGTGCGCAGGGAGATGAGAAAACCTCATCCTTCCTAGCCCTACATCTCTTGACCCGTCCTCTCCTCTTATCAGCCCCTTTCCTCCTCCCTTTCTTCTCCCCTTCCTTCCCCTGTTCTTTCCCCTCGTCTGACCTCTCTTCCCTCCTCTCTCCTTACCTGCCGCTTCCCTTCTTCTCTCACTGGAGTTTTGGGGCTACTCTTTCTGTCCGCTTCTCCCACCCCCACCTCGGGTCCTCTCCACTCCGCATCCTTGAATTCCCTCCTCAGATCTCTCCCTTCCCGCTCCCCAAATCTCTCTTCTCTCCTCTCTCCGGTAACTTCTCTGGCCCCCTCCTTACCGTCGCAGGGCCTGCTGAGGAGAGAGTACGCAGGACCAGCCTTCTTGGTGAAGTCATGGCTGATATAGCCCACGGTGGAGGGAAGCCAGAACAGGTCGGGACCCGGACCTACAACCCCGTGAAGGGGCCCTCAATTCGATTCCAAACGCCCCGAGGGGTGGGGCTCTCAACCCCAGGTGGGAGCCACCATAGTCCTCCCACCCGCGAGGACCCCCATTTTGTTAGCCTTTACTTGGCTTGTTCCTCGTAGGGTCAGCTTTGGGGAAGGGGATGGAGTGGGAAGGCTTTTGAAAAACCCAGAGTCAGACATTTCCTGCTCACTCCCCTTCCCCTTCGTCCTTCCTGTTCATACCCTCCCATTTAGGACCCCTTAGGAGAAGCCAGTCAGCCACTTAGGGAGACATGGCTTGGGAAGTCCCTTTTCACCGAGGGGAGCAGTCAGTTTAAGGGGGATGGTGACATCTTCTGCGACTCAGTCGTGGGAGCCCAAGAGGGTGTGGCTTTAACCCATTCTGGTGGTCGGGATCTCGTCTGCCCCCTTCCCTCACCTACTGAAGGGCTAAAGCAGCTAGAGGGCCCACGTACCAGTCTCACACATAGTGATCCCGGATGTCTTCTTCTGGCCTTTCTCAGCCTCCTGGCACACAGTGGCCCTCCGGGCTAGGAGAGTACCAGGCAGACGGGGAGGAGGGGATCCACAGGTCAGGGTGCCCATGGTAGAGGCAATCCCCTAGGGATGAAGAGAATCAGGGAGGGAGCTGGGCTCCAAACCCACTGGTCCTGGGTGGTAAAGGCTGGAGGGGGGCAGAGAAAGGGGAGGGGGATGGAGCTATGTCCAACCATCCACCCCGAAAGCCTGCCCGTGTCTGTCCCACTGCCCTAGGTTCTGCTGGAACAAGATTCCCACTCAGGCAATGACTAGCAGTAAGCTGATCCCTGCTTTGCTCCCTCTGGTGCCGCCTCCCATCCCCACCTGCAGCCCCAAATCTGCTATTAGCAAAGGGAGTGGACCACACAGGGAGCTCCTTGTCCCCCAGGAGTGTGTCTGTTCCCTCTAGGAGGGGGAGGAGGGGAACTGAAGGATCAGATCCTGGGAGCCTGGCAGCCTAGGCTTCCTAAGGGCAGGAAGCTTACCCATGCCAAGGGAACAGGGAGCAGGGATTGAGTTTCTGGCAAAATAGTGTGTCCTTTGGAGAAGAATTGGGTGTTGCTACAACTTAGGAAGAGGCAGCATAGATGATTGAGCAGAAATCCCAAGGACCTGCAGGGGTACTGCAAACTTCCCAAGAGGTTACTAGATCCCCCCTGCTATAGGACTGGGAAGTAATGGGTCCCCTTAAGTGCTTTGAGAATTCCACCCCCAAATTTAATATATATATATATATGTGTGTGTGTGTGTGTGTTATAATAATATATTATATAATTATATATATATATATATATATATATATATTTGCTTTTTGCTGAGGCAAATGGGGTTAAGTGACTTGCCCACACAGGGTCACACAGCTAGGAAGTGTTAAGTGTCTGAGACCAAATTTGAACTCAGGTCCTCCTGACTTCAGGGCTGGTGCTCTATACATTGCGCCACCTAGATGCCTATATATATATAATTTAGAATTTAAAAATGCCTTTAGATTGTCATATTGTCAGAGCTTGATGGAAGTTTAGAATATAGACTATCAAAGCTGGGAGGGCCCTTAGAACATATAATGTTAGAGCTAGGAAGGCTTTTTCAATAAAATTTAATTCAATTCAATAAATATTAATTAAGCATCTACCATGTGTGTAACTGCACCACATTAGATGCTTAATTACAAAGAGAAAAAGAGCCTGCCCTCAAGGAGTTTACATTCTACTGGAGAGAAATGACATGTCCCCAGATAAATGACTACCTTCTTTTTTTTCTTTATTAAAGCTTTTTATTTGCAAAACATATATGTGGGTAATTCTTCAACACTGACCCTTACAAAGCTTTCTGTTACAAATCGCCCCCCACCCCCAGAAATGACTACCTTCTATTGGATAGCTCCTGTAATTTCATTGGTATTGGGAACTTTCAGCATTATCAAAGCAGGTGAAAATCTCATAAGCTATTTCTGGTCCTAAAGTCTGAGTCATGATTCCACGTTAGCCAGACTGAGCAGACTTGACCCAAGTTTTGTAGCAACTTTTATGTTGGCAAGGAATTGGAGATTGAGTGGATGGCTGAATAAATTCTGGTATATAAACATAATGGAATACTATTGTGCCATAAGAGATGATGAGCAGGCTGATTTCAGAAAAGCCTGGAAAAACTTACCGGAAGCTGAGTAAAGTGAGAAGAACCAGGAGAACATTGTACACAGAAACAGCAAGATTGTATGATGATCAACTACGACAGACTTAGCTCTTCTCAGCAATCAATACAATGATCCAAGACAATTCCAATAGCATTAGGATGGGAAATGCCATCTGCATTCAGAGAAAGAATTAAGAGACTGAATGAGGATTGAAGCATATTTTCACCTTTTGTTTTTGTTTGCTTTTTTCTTTTTTGTGGTTTTACTCTTTCATTCTGATTTTTCTTTTGCAACATGAATAATATTTTAAAAATAATTGTACATCAATCATCCACAACTATTCTGAAGGACTTATAATGAAAAATCCTATTCATACCCAGAGAAGGAATTGATTATGTCTGAATACAGATTTCGTTCTTTCTTTAAAACTTAATTTTTTATTGGGGGGGGGAAATATATGTTTTCTTTCTGTTTTGCATAACTTCACATGTGGTTTTTAATTGTGAGTGGGAATAAGGAAGAGAACCTAGAACTCAAAAATCTTAAAAACAAATGTTTAAAATTTTGTTTTGAATGTAACTGGGGAAAAAATTAACTAAAATTTTAAAATAAAATAAAATAATTGTATATGTATAACCTAGGCCAGATTGCTTCCTATCTTGGGAAGGAAGGAGGGAAGGAAGGGAAGAAAATTTGGAACTCAAAATTTTATGAAAATTTATGGTGAAAACTATCTTTACATGTAATTGGAAAAATAAAATACTATTGAGGGGAAAAAAAGAAATTCTATTCCTTGTTCAAAGTCCACCTCAAATGGCACCCTCTCCAGGAAATGTTCTCTGAACTCACTTAACCAGAAGTAGTCTCTCCCTCCTCTTATCATATTCCTAACTCATCAAAGCATTCTCGAATCCTACTTTGTGTTACAGCCTATATTATCACCTACTGGAGACTGAGTTCTTCAAGGGTGAGGGGCTGGTCCTTATTAATTCCTGTCTCCCCTAAAGCTCCAAGGACAGATTAAGTGCTTGCAATCGTCCCTGAGAGGATGGAAGGAAACAGATGTCCACACTCTTATATGCAACTCCAGTTCCAGTTCCATGGAAGAATGAATGCTGTTATCCCTGACGTGATAGATTAGAAAGAATAATAGTTGAATTACTTGCCATCTAGGGTAAGAGGTGGTGGGGGAGAAGAGGGGAAGATTTGGAACACAAGGTTTTGCAAGGGTCAATGTTGAAAAATTGTCCATGCATATGTTTTGAAAATGTTTAATTAAAAAATGCTAATAGTTCTGAAGTCAGCAAAAATAGTGTCAAATCCTAACCCTATTATATATTAACTGTGTGACGTTGAACAAGGCACTTAAACTACTCTGGATTTCAGAAGTGGGTTCCATCAGGTGATCTCTCCAGAATTCCCAGACTGAAACCTATGAAATGAACAAAGTATTCTTTCTATATTTTTCAGTACAGCCATTTCCTTCTCACTCTTTCCTCTCTACTAGGAATATTCTTTTTTTCTCCTGCCTTCTTCCTTTATTTCCCCCTCCCCCATCTCCACCACAAGATTATCTTGAATATTTTATGTATGTAGATACTTTTATGTCAGCATTTTGTGTCCTTTGTTAGTAGGGTAGGTGCTTAAGGCAGAGAAACTATTAGAAGGATATATTGCTAGTTCAGATGAAAGATGATTGTGGGAATTGTGAGAAGCAGACCTATATAAGAATATAGAATTTGAAATGACAAGAACAAGTAATTGAATAGATATGTGGGGTGAATGAAAATGAGGAGTTAAGGATCTCTAGGCACCAAGGAATTGTAGGCAATTAGTTGTGGACAATTAGCAAAAATGGATCAGAACAGAGATAGATTTTTAAGAGGGGTCTTTAGGATATCTAATTTGAAATGTCTAAGAAACAGATGATGGTGGAGAAATGATGTTCAAGACAGAGATTAGGCTTATATATATAAATGTGGGAATTATCAGCATAGAGATGATAGTAAACCCATAGGGGATGATGAGGTTACCATATGAGTCACTATAAAGACAGTCTTTTAAGGGATGGGACAGGGGTGTTTTCTTAGGTCTAATGCATTTTAATGTTTTATTTTGTATTCTATTTATCTCTGTTATTGTGTTAGTCCTTTACTAGACCATAAGCTACAGGACAACAGGCTTTAGATGTTTATCTAAAATTTGTCTCTTGATTGATTATCTCCAATTTGTCTTATAAAATAATCCTTGTTTTAGATAATTGTTTGCCCATTGTCCCCTTTGCCTTTTGCCTTTCTTTGTGTTCTCAAAGCTTGGTACAGTTCCTGGAACACAGCAGGTGCTTAATAAATGTTTGTTGACTATGTCTCTTTCACTCTCTCCCCATCCCCACACATGTTCAACATAGGATTTTATACTCAGTGGTTTGTCTAATGGACATTCTTCATTTACAAAATTAGGTGGTTGAACTAAATGTTCTTTAAGGTCTCTTCCAGCTTTAAATCTTAAAATCCTTTCAAATCAGCTCTGGGCCTCCTGTCAGACCAACTCAAACACACAAAAGAGTTCCCATGCAAGATTCAGGACCTTTCCTGCCTGTTAGGACATTCAGATGACATGTGTGCTCAAAGGAATGCTTCACCACCCTTAATTAATCCATTTTCAGTCCTCCTAGGTCACTGTTCCCTGATCCCATTCATCCTCTGGAGAGACAGTTCTAAGACTTAGTTAATGGGCTGGTTGGTACATGTGTCAGAACTCTGGGGGGAAGGAGCCTTGAACACTAATTTTAGGGAGCCAGCTCCAACAGGATCCATAGGGACCAGAACATTCAAGTCCATGGAAGAATGAACTCTCCTCTAGGGAAAGCTGGAGAGAGTTGGGTTCCAGTTTGGAAGTGGAGCTTAAATTCCCACCCTCTGCAAATCAATCCTACTGGATAACATCAGCTCAGGAGAATGTCAGTCAGTGAAAATGCAAGATTAACTCACACTAAGCCCCCCAGACTCTACTAGCTGGACCCCCACACAGCTCCCTTGCAGAAAAAATGTTAATTGGATTTATGGAATGGACCACTAATTACCTGGTCCAGTCCCCTTCCCTAGGAGAGGAGAATTCACACTCATGTCCAAGGGTGAAACATTTATTCATCCTATTTGCAAGCTATTAAGAAGAGTTGAGGAAAGCCACCAGAATGGTGAAGGAATCTGAGTTAAAGAAAGTAGTGGGGTGGGAGTTAGCCTAAGAAAAAAAAAAGATGGAGGAGGGGGGAATGACTGTTGCCTGCAAATATCTGACTCCTATTATGAGAAAAGATTATTATTATTGCTCCTCCCATGACCACATTAAAAGCCCCTCCTGCCATCTCTCTGGCTCAGGATGGCCAAAATCCACTTTGGTCCCAGGAAATGAGCTGTAGAAGGTAGGCATCTTCCATGGAGAAGCTTAGGGCTGCCTGCCCAGACCCTTTCCCTTCTGCCCATCCCCCTCCCAGCTGGCCCCAAAAGGTCTTACTATTTCATGTTCCCTGACTGCTCCAGACTTGGATAATTTGGTCCTGGAGTGATGGTGAGAGTAATGAAATTCTCACTTAATGAGACACAGTGGGAGGAAAGGAGGAGGCAGGCAGTGCAGAGGAAGCCTGAGAAGGGATTGTTTTTTCCCCCACAGCAAGGCTGGCACTGAGCTTCATTTCATCCCCAGAAAGGTTACGGCTCATTTATTAGAATATTCTCAAGCCCTGAGTCCATTGCTCGTTTCCTGCTCTCCCTGAAGGACTAGGGCCCATATTTCAGATATGAAAGCATGGCAAGAGGAGGTTCAGACCCTGAACAGGAACATTATAATGAAGAAATGGGACCCAGAAAACCAACTTTACTTCATTTAGTCACTGTCTCCTTCACAGGACTGGCCCAAATAACTATGCTTAGGATTGCCATGTTAAATCTTACAAGTCAGAAAAATCAGTGAATCGTAATGATTTTTTTCTTTCAATTAATCTGAAATACTATGGCTAACTCTGAGCCCAGTGAGGGGAATAGAAAATGGATTGGGTCAAACGAGAGCTTTTGTGATAGTTACAGCGTAGAAGCTTGAAGAGAGTTTGGAACACAGAATCCAAAATGTTGCCACCAGGAAAAACCTTAGAACTGGGGTTCTTAAACTTCTGAGGGTCTTGGACACCCCTTCAACAGTCTGGGGACACCTATGAAGCTCTTCTTAGAATAAGGTTTTCCAATGCATAAAATAAAATCCATAGGATTACAAAAGAAACAAAATATATTGAAATAAAGATGTCATTATTTTTCCATGTAAATTCACAGACCTGAATTCTATCTCTCTTTTCCATGGACTTTAGGTTAAGAATTTCTGCCTTAAAATACAGTATCAGAGGAGCAGCTAGGTGGTGCAGTGGATAGAGCACCATCCCTGAAGTCAGGAGGACCTGAGTTCAAATCTGGTCTCAGACACTTAACATTCCCTAGCTGTGTGACCCTGGGCAAGTCACTTAACCCCAATTGCCTCAGGAAAAAAAAAAAAAAAACAGTGTCAGAGCTCAGGACTTAGAATACACAATGTCAGAGCAGAGAGGACTCTTAGAACACAGAATGTCAGAGCCAGGAAAGAATTTAGAGCAGAGAATGTCAGTGATAGATATGATCTTTTTTTTTTAATTATCTTTTTTCTGTTTTTTTCTGGTATATTCATTTTTAAAAAACACCTTTCCTTATGAATCATGTTGGGAGAGAAAAATCAGGACAAAAAGAGAAAAACCATGAGAGAAAAAAAAAAGAAGAAAAAGAAAAAAAAAGTGAACACGGCATGTGATAATTTACATTGTCTCCATATTTCTCTCTCTGAATGCTGATGGTGTTTTCCATCCAAAGTTTATTGGAATTGCCTTAGATCACTGAACCACTGAGAAAAACCAAGTCTTTCATAATTGATCAATGCACAATCTTGCTGCTACTGTGTACAATATATTCTTGGTTCTGCTTATTTCACTTAACATCAGTTAGTGTAAATCTTTCTGGGTCTTTCTAAAATCAGCTTGTTCACCATTTTTGTAGAACAATAATATTTCATTACTCTCATATACCATAAGTTGTTCAACCATTTCCCAATTGGTAGGTAGCTAACTCATTTTCTAATTCTTTGCCACTATAAAAAAAATCAAAACCTGTTACAAACGTTTTTACACATGTGGATCCTTTTCCATTTTTTATGATCTCTTTGGGATATAGACCTACTAGTGATATTGCTGGATCAAAGGGCATGAACAGTTTTATAGCCTTTTGGGCATAGTTACAAAGTACTCTCCAGAATGGTTGATTTTGTATTTCTTTTTGACCCTTGAAGTCCATGTATGGCCTTTCTCTCTTCTTTTTTCCCCCATAAAACCAACTCTTAGTTTGATTAATTAGTTCAATAATAGTTTTCTTAGTTTCAATTTTATCAACCTCTCCTTTGAGTTTCAGAATTTCTAATTTGGTATTTAATTGGTGTTTTAAATTTTGTTCTTTTTCTAGCTTTTTAATTAGATGCCCAATTCATTGATCTCCTCTTTCTCTATTTTATTCATGTAACTATTTAGAGATATAAAATTTCCTCTAAGAACTGCTTTGGCTACATCCCATAAGTTTTGGTATGTTGTCTCATTGTTATCATTCTTCAGGATGAAATTATTGATTGTTTTAATGATTTGTCATTTGACCTGCTCCTTCTTTAGAATTGGATTATTTAATTTCCGATTGGTTTTTAGTCTATCTTTCCCTGGCTTTTTATTGAATGTAATTTTTATTGCATCGTGGCCTGAAAAGGAAGCAGTTACTATTTCTGCCTTTCTGCATTTGATTGGGAGGCTTTTATATCTTAATATGGGGTTAGATTTTGTGTAGGTGTCATGTACTGCCTGGAAAAAGATATATTCTTTTCTGTCCCTATTCATTTTCTCCAGAGGTCTATCCTATCTAAGTTGTCTAAGATTCTATTAACCTCCCTAATTTCTTTCTTGCTTATTTTGTGGTGAGATTTATCTAACTTTGAAAGGGGGAAGTTGAGATGTCCCACTAGTATAGTTTTGCTGTCTATTTCTTCCTGTAACTGACTTAACTTCTCTAAAGATTTGGATGATGTATCACTTGGTGCATATGCATTTAGTGATATAATCTTTATTATCAAACCTGGAAATACCCTCAGAATCATTCTAGTCTACCACATTATTTTATTTTTTTTATTTCTCAATAGCATTTTATTTTTCTAAATACATATAAAGATAGTTTTCAACATTCATTTTTGTAAATTTTTGCTTCCAAATTTTTCTCTCTCCCTTCCTTACCTCCCTCTTCCCCAAGACAACAAGCAATCTGATATAGGTTAAATATGTGCAATTCTTTTAAACATATTTCCATATTTGTCATTTTGTCCAAAAAACCTCAGACCAAAAGGGAAAAAACCATGAGAAACAAGCAAATAAATAAGCAAAAGGTGGAAATACTATACTTCAATCCACATTCAGTCTCC
The DNA here is from genome assembly GCA_023553655.1 of Myrmecobius fasciatus. NCBI lineage: Eukaryota > Metazoa > Chordata > Mammalia > Dasyuromorphia > Myrmecobiidae > Myrmecobius > Myrmecobius fasciatus. Next base: position 38,247 of record JAJPUD010011720.1, read on the forward strand.
ATAGTGCTCTCTCTGGATGCAGGTGGCTCTTTCCATCACAAGTCTATTGGAATTGCCTTGAATCACCTCATTGTTGAAAAGAGCCAGGTTCATCACAATTGATAATCACATGATCTTGTTATTATTGTATATAACATTCTCCTGGTTTTACTCACTTCACTCATCATCAGTTTATGTAAGTCTTTCCAGGCTTTTCTGAAATCAGCTTGCTCATCATCTCTTAAGAGAATAATAATATTCCATAACATTCATATACCATAACTTATTCAGTCATTCCCCAACTGATGGGCATCCCTTCAGTTTCCAGTTCCTTGCCACTACAAAAAGAACTGCTACAAACATTTTTGCACTTATAGGTCCTTTTCCCTTTTTAATGCTCTCTTTCTACCACAGCATTTTAGAGAGGGAAAGTTGAGACTCAGTTCTGATAAGAAGTCTTTCTAAATTATCTTGTTGGCACTTGTCCTGGTCCATCCCACTTGAACTAAAATTCTCCCTCTCCAGCTTCAGGGTGGGAGGAGGTATAGCTATTTTTGGAAAAGGGGAATGGGCAATGATGGACCAGAGTTTGAAAAACAATGTCTATAATCCTCCTGCAAGCCTTTCCCCATCATCTCTTCCTTTCATCTTTCCCATTGCTGCCCCTTTGAGGTTGATGAATCTTTGCAGGCTTAATAAAAGTAGTTCCTCTTAAAAGTCAGGAAGACCTGGTTAGAAATCCAGACACACACACACACACACACACACACACACACACACAAAACACAAAAAAACACAAAAAAGGGGAAAAAAAGAGAAATCCAGACACATACATTTGTGATCCTGGTAAATCACATAATCATTGGTTGCCCCAGTTTTCTCAACTATCAAATAGCACCTATTTCTCTGGTTGTGGGCAATTAGGTGGTGCAGTGGGTAGAGTACTAGGCTTGGAATCAGGGAGACTCAATCTTCCTGAGTTCAAATCTGATCTCAGACACTTAACAGTTGTGTGAACCTGAGAAAGTCATTAAACCTGTTGGCCTCAGTTTCCTTATCTGTAAAAAAAAATGAGCCAGAGAAGAAAATGGTAAAGTATTCTACTATCTCTGCTGAAAAACTCAAATGGGGTCATGAAGAGTCAAACACGACTGAAATTACTGAGCAACAAAAACTCAGGAGTGTTGGAAGGATCAAATGAGATAATATTGTAAAGTACTTAGTACAGTACCTGGAACTGTGCTTTTGAATGGTTTTTTAGTTGTGTCCCACTTTTGTGACCCCATTTGGGGTTTTTTTGGGCAAAGGTACTGGAGTGGTTTGCCATTTCTTTGTCTAACTCATTTTATAGATGGGGAAACTGAGGCAAGCAGGGTTAAATAACTTGCTTAGGATCATACAGCTAATATGTGTCTGATGACAAATTTGTACTCAAGAAAATGAGTCTTCCAGACTCCAGGCTCTATCCACTGTGCCACCTAATTGCAGGATAAGTTCCCCAAAAGCAGAGACAATTTTATGGCTCTTTTTCATCCCTTTGAAATACCTGGCTGATGACAAGTGCTGATCACACAGTGAGCTCCTAGATCAAATAGAAACTCCTGTTTGGCCTTTCAGGCTCTTTAATGGACTTGCCCTTTTGTATTTTTTCCTAGTTTTTAGTCTCCTCCATTCATTCTTCACCCCAGTTTCTATTTATGACATTCCATCTCCAGACACTTCATCTTTATGTTGGTTGTTCCTCATTCCTGGAATACTCCACCTCTTTTCCCTTGCCTCAGTTTTCCTGGGTTCCTTCAAGATTCAGTGAAGTGAACTGATGCTAAGTGAAATGAGCAGAACCAGGAGATCATTATAAACGGCAACAACAAGACTCTATGATGATCAATTCTGAAGGTCATGGTTCTCTTCAACAATAAGATGTTTCAAACCAGTTCCAGTTGTTCAGTGATGAAGAAAACCATATATACCCAGAGAGATGCCTGTGGGGTCTGAGTCTGGATCACAACATAGCATTTTCAGACTTTCTGTTGTTTGCTTGCTTTTGTTATTTTCTTTCTCAGGTTTTTTTTCTTTGTAGATCCAATTTTTCTTGTGCAGCAAGATAACTGAATAAATATGTATACATATATTGGATTTATCATATATTTTAACATATTTAACATGTATTGAACTACCTGCCATCCAGGGGAGGGGTTGGGGGGAGGGAGGGGAAAATTTGGAACAGAAGATTTCACAATGGTCAATGTTGAAAAATTACCCTTGCATATGTTTTGTAGATTAAAATTTTTAATTAAAAAAAAAAGACTCAGCTCAAATCTCACCTTCTATAGGAGATCTTTACCAATAGACCCAGCTTTTAGTGCATTCACTGAGATTTCCGCCCCCTCCAGCCTCCATACCAAAGGGATTATTGTTGTTGTTTTTGAAGGGATACAGTGACAAAATGGGGGGATTTGACTTGCTCTTGAATTAGATTTAAATGAATCAGAGCTGCACAAAGTTATCAACCTCGCTCTGGTCCAGAGCCAAGGAAGTCCAGTGGCAGAATAAAAGTCAGGATGACCGACAATGGCCTGGGATGCAAGAGATGACCTTGAGTCTTTGCTCCACAGTGCCTGCTTCAACTGCCTTTGAGGCTTCTGGAGCAAATTGTCCTCATCCTCCCATTCCTCTAATGAAAGTCTTCATACATCTGGGGTAGACACTCCTCTAAATCATTAGTGAGGGTGAGGACTCTTGGTTATCTTCAACCTGGTTGAGCCCATCTTCCCAAGATGGTTTTGCTGGGGTGTCCATTGTGCATGCTACAACTTAAAAATATCATTCTGGAACATGTCTTCAATGCATCTTGTTATTTACATGTTGCCTTCCCATTAGACTGTAAGCTCTTTGAGGGCAGAGACACTTTTAAAATTTTTCTTTCTGTCTCAGCACTTAAGAGCGTATAGTGGGTGCTGGATTAATTCTTGTTTAATGACTGGCATAATGTGTTCACTAATTGTGATAATAATATCACTAATGATATTGGAGAGAAAACCCTAGTTTTGGAGTGGAGAGACCCAGAATTTACCAGCTAAGGAACTTCAGGCAAATCATGTAATCTTTCTGAGTTTCTTTCCTCTTCAAGTCAATTCAATTCAACAAACGCAAGCACACTATGTGCCAGCCACTGCTCTAGGGACTCATCTGTAGAAATGGAATAATAATACTTAGAGTTGTGAGAAGCAAGTGGGAATTTGGAAAAAGACTTCTGCAAATGTTGGAGCACAAAATGAATGTCACCTATTACTGCTGTTACTCACCAGGACCCTGGGTCCTCATCCCAGCAGAAGGTCACAGAGGAACGATTAAATCTCTGTTTTTCAGCTTACTCAGCCTGAGCAAAATATGACTTGTGTTTGGGTTGGATTTTTTTTCTTTCCCTCAATTGTCAAAATGTGATTCCATCTAATGAGGGTTTTCTCAGCTCCTATCTCTACTGTCTCTGACCTCTGTGCTCGACTCAGGCCTCCCACCAGCACATAGAGCTCCCTGCCTTTTCTGTTCCTCTACTAAGTTTCCCCAATTCTGATGTGATTGCTTTTAAATGTCATAAAAATCAGGTAACATATATAAGAACATGTTCTAACTATAAAGTGCTATGCAAAGATTCATTCAGACAGGATGAGATTGTAGACCAGAGCCAGAACCAAGAGATGATGACTAGGGCTTTGCCCCAGGGAATAAAACTTACAAGATAGAAAACTTTAACCCATATATTCTTTTTTTTTTCAGTTCCAATGAGAAGGCAAGGAAAGCAAAACCTACTACATATACTACATGTTTGCATAATGTATATTATATATATATGTTCAAAAATTCCTGTATCAGTCTTATTTTTTAAAAACAGGAAGAAGAGAGAGAGGGAGAGGGAGAGAAAAAGGAAGAAAGAAAGAAAGAAAGAAAGAAAGAAAGAAAGAAAGAAAGAAAGAAAGAAAGAAAGAAAGAAAGAGAAGAAAAGAGAAGAGAAGAGAAGAGAAGAGAAGAGAAGAGAAGAGAAGAGAAGAGAAGGAAAGAAAAGAAAAGAAAAGAAAAGAAAAGAAAAGAAAAGAAAAGAAAAGAAAAGAAAAGAAAAGAAGAGAAAAGAAAAGAAAAGAAAAGAAAAGAAAGAAAAAGGAAGGAAGGAAGGAAGGAAGGAAGAAAAAGTGCTCTGAGTCCATCAGCTTTCTGTCTGGCACTGTATAGCATTTTATATCATGAGTCTTTCAGAATTGTGGTAAGTCATTGTGCTGATTAGGGGTAGTAAATCTTTCACAATTTTTTACAGTCTTTATAATATTGCTATTACTATGTAGATTATTCTCTTAGTTCTAGTTACAACACTTTATTTACTATCAAAACTGAAACTTGTTTTCATCAAAGAGTTTAGCATTATTTCTTACATTCAATTTTTAAAACTAATATAATTCCTATTATTATCATTGATCTATGCTTTCATCCGGGTATGAATTCCTACTGAGGAAATTCCTTCCATTGATGCAGATTCAATTCAATTTAATAAAAATTTATACCACATCTACTGTGTACCAAATGCTGTGCCTGCAAAGGGGACACAGAAAACGAAACAGTTCTAGCCAAGAAGAAGCTTACATTCTAATGGGGAGGAACCAAAATGTACACAAATTAGGAAATATAAAATTAATACAAAGTAATTTGGGGAGGGCACTACTAACAATTAGGGGGAATAGTAAAGATCTCTTATAGGATGTGATACTTGAGTTGAGGCTTGAAGGGAGTTTGGGATTCCAGGAGATAAAAGTCCAGGTATGGGAAATGTGAGATAGAATGAATGATTAGAGGGAACAGTAAATAGACCAATTTGTGGGAAAGTAGAATATAAGCTAAGGAATAATGAATGTAAAATCAATCATATAGATTAGAGACAGATTATTATATAGGGCTTTAGTAATAACCATTTTGATGAGGAGAGATATTGCAAAGAAGATCAATTAAGAGGCTATTTCAATAGACCAAATGAGAAATAAGAGAGCCTGAACTAGAAAAGTGGTTATTTGAATGGATGGGTGGAATGGGAAATGAGAAAGGTATGGAGATTGAAGTGGGAAGAGTCAAGGATAACAGATTTTGAGGTGAGTGACTGCAAGGATGATGATACCTTCAACAGAAATAGAAAAGTTAGAGGGAAAGATAATGAATTTTGTTTTGGAGATATTGCATTTGAAATGCCTATAGAACTCAAGTGGAGATATTAAGTAAATCAATCAATAAGCATTTATTAAGCACCTACCATATGTCAAATAATTCCCGGCCCTCAAGAAATTCACAGTCTAATGGGAAAGACAACAAAACTAACAAATATGTATAAAAAAGATGTGTATGCTCAGGAAAGATAAGAAGGCTATATATAGATATAGCTATAGATAGATAGATATAGATAATTCTTGAACACATAGAAACTGATGAGATATATCAAGAAGAAGCCCTGGGCAGAAGGCAGAATTAAGCATTAAGTTCTTACTGTGTGCCAGAAATTTTATAAATATTATTTCATTTGATACAACAACCCTGGTAGGCATTATATTATCCCCATTTTATAGTTGAAGAACCAAAGCAGTCTGAGGTTAAATGATTTGCTCAGGATCACAAAGCTAGAATAAGCATACCTCCCAGTTATTCAAGGTTTGGTTCCAACCACTGAAATAAAAAGAATATATATAAAGCAAGTTACACAAATTTTTGGCTTCCCAATGCACATAAAAATTATGTTTATTCAATGTTGTGATCTATTAAGTATGCAGTATTATATCTAGAAAAACAATGTGCATGTCTTAATTTAATAATATTTAATTGCTAAAAATGCTCACCATTATTTAAGCCTTCAGAGAATTGTAAATTTTTTTTGCTAGGGGATGGTCTTGCCTCTATGTTGATGGCTGCTGACTGATGAGAGTGGTGGTTGCTAAAGGCTGGGGTGGCTGTGAAAATTTCTTAAAATAAGACAATAAAGTTTACTAGCTAGATGGATTCTTCCTTTTACTTGAACACTTAGAGGCCATTATGGGGTTATTAACTGACCTATTTTTAATATCGTTGTGTCCCAAAGAACAGGGCAGCCGAAGGAGACAACAGCTGGTTGGTGGAGCAGTCAGAACATATACAACATTTATCAGTTGAGTTCATCTTTATTATATGGGTGTGGTTTACAGCACCTCAAACAATTATAATAATAGCATTAAAGATCACTGATCACAGCTCACCATAATAGATATAATAATAATAAGGAAGTTCAAAATACTGTGAGAATTACCAAAATGTGACAGAGAGATACAGTGTGAGCACATGTTGTTGGAAAAATGATGTCTATAGACTTGCTCAACACAGGGTTGCCACAAATTTTCAATTTGTAAAAAAAAAAAATAAATGTAATATTTATAAAGTTCAATAAAGTAAAGTCCAATAAGATGAGGGATACTTGTAAGTATTTGAAGCTAAATTTGAATTCAGGTCTCTCTGACTTCAGACTCAGCATTCCATTGACTGTGTTACCTGATGGGTCCTAGGGCCCTCCTATAAATAAGAGACAGGACATAGATGGTGATATTGCAAAGGGTATTAAGATATATTGATCAGAGAGGCAGAATGAGAACTGTGATAGATCAGTGTCATTAAAAGAGAATCATTAAAAAAGAGAAAATGATTCTCAGTGTCAAACAGAGAAGAGCAGAAGGGCTGAGAAGGATGAGGACCAAGAAAAAAAACATTGCATTTGTTTATTAATTTCAGCTTTTACAAAGAAATATTTACTTCAAAATGTATAATCAGAAATATACAAATTTATTCTCCAGCACAGGGGAGACACAATTCTCACTGTGTCTCAAAGAAAAGGGAGGCCTTTCATAACCTTTTTCTGGCCCCCTACTCCCACCTCCATACCACCTTAATCTCTAGGGAGGTAGATGGAAATTAGGTTCACAGATCAGCTCCTGTCTGGCACAGTCTCAGTTCGAAATCCAAAATCCTCCTTGAGCTCAAGTCCCAAGCACCTTGACTTTTCTGACCTTCTGTTCCAGGCTAGCTGATTGGTTGCCTAGAATCCTGGCTCTAAGATCACTCTGTCTTGAACTTCTTGATGAGTGAGGATCACTACAAGCACCTAAAACTGAAAAGGATAAAAAAAGCAGCTCAGAAACAACTTATTCCAGAACCATTTCTCAGGATAAAAGGGAGGAAAGGGAGGAAAGGAAGGGAAGGAAGATCTTTCTCTCTCATTGGTTCAATTCAAGGCAGCCATATTATGGATGAACTGGCATTTTTACTCTCTGGACAGGGCACATGGGAAAAATGAGGGAAAGAGAGACTCTGCCAGTCTGGCCAGTTTTAAAGATGCAGCCAAGTCAAAGAGATACCTTTATCCCCAAACTAGAGCACAGAATGTTCAGGCAAGCCTCCTTACACATTTTCCCCTCTTTGAAATTTGCCATCCTCAGCAAATAGAGGTGCATTTTATTTGTTTGTTTATGTTTACACAATCCTAATCCCAAATTAAAAAAAAAAAAAAAACAACTTGCTTTCCAGAAAGACCATTGTATTTATCAATAAAAGACATGGTAAAGAGCAATTCCATTTAAATGGCAGAGATAGATAAGGAGTGAAGAAGTGAGTAAGAGGTATCAAAATGAAGATGACTAGTGACTAGTGTAGACAGCTTTTTGTAGGAGTTTAACTATGAAAGGAAAGAGATGTAGGATGATGCTTGATGGTTGGCTCAAATGAAGGGGTTTTGTAATTGGATTTTTTGTTTTTGTTTTAAGTATGGAGTGATCTGGGCATATTTGCAGGCCTCAGGGAATGAAGCTAAAAGATAAGAACAAATTGAAAATAAGAGAGAGTATGGATGATTGAAGGGATGTGCTCCTGGAGGCTGGAAGGAATGTTGATTCTGGGCTCAAGTGGAGAGGTTGGCCTTGTTAAAAATAAATCACAACTCCCTCTAAGACTTAAGCAAAGGGGGAAAATGGAATTGCTGTTGAATGGATTATTAATACAGAATTGGGAGAAGAGGAAGCTCACATCAGTTGTTTTTTTTTTTTTTTTTTTCAGTAAAAGATCAAGTGAAGTCATTTGCTGAAGTATGGGAAGGGAATGATGAAGGGAGAGGGCTTAAGAAGAGAGGGAGGAGTCAATCATGGAAGGGAAAAAGGATTAGAAGGCAGAGCAAGGATCCAGCTTCAAGGTGGTTTTATTAGGGAGTTGCTTGGTCACAGTCACTTGGTTGAAGAATCATAGGTAGGATTTAACTTTCTGATTAATGAATGTTTATTGATTGATTAGTTGACTTCAAGATGCATACTGCCTCAAATATCCAGATCAGTATTCAAGTAGCAATACACACAGAAATACTGCTGGTCTCTAGAGAATTAGGGTGCTCACCCTTTCTGTATTCTACTCTAGGACTTTAGTTCTAAACCTACACATTAGTCCTGAGGAAGGATGTTCCCTAAAGAGAGGGCTTCAGTTCTCTTTTCTAGACTCTCTATGTTCACTCCCATTATAGAGCCCTAGATAAAAATAACTAAAAATTTATATTTGAATATATATTTATATTTGAATATAGAGTATCCCCAGAAAGGAAGTAGAAAGATACTTGGTGTATAGAACAAATCAGATATTAGATAGCTTATTTCTTCCACACAAAAGAAATGCTTACCGCAAGAAATTCAAAGTGCCCATTAACAGAGACTTAAACAAATAGCAATAATAGCTCCTAACTATTGTTATGTTCTCCTAGGAGATTGATATTTACTAACAAACACTTCCTCCAGAACTAAACTTCCCAACTTCCACTAAAATTATTAGGACAAGTCCCCAGGTGTTGGAACTATTAATTTCCTCTGGATTCTAGGGATAATTTTCTAGTACTGTCACTCACAAGCCCCCATTGGCATCCTTCCTTTTGATTATAAACCAGATTAAATTGCTTTTTGAAACAGGTTTTTACTAAGCAGCTATAATAAGGACAGTTGTTATAGAAAAATCTCTGAAACCAAAGCATACTCCTTGGAAAAGTGGGATTAAATTTAGAGTAAAATAGTAGTAAGGAACATAAAGGAAACCAAAGAAGTAATATGGCTCCTGGTTACTTAGAAATCTCTTTTCTCTTCTTGGAGTCCTTATAAGGTTCTCCTTATTGTAGCTTTCATCTAAGCTCCAAGATCTGATAAACTTTTAGAATCCTGAAATTTTCACAGTAGTGTTTAGCATGTGCTCTGTGTGTGTCCCAAATCCCAATGAAGATGCTGCTATCAGCTATTTCCAGTTCATATTTACTATGCTTATGTCAGGTATATGAATTCTAAGGAGACTTCCAGGTCTTAAGGACTCTCAAAATTCACGTGATATCTATCAAATAAAGTAGACTTCCTGTTTGACTTTGACAAATCTGTCTCTTTTACTAATTGAATATGTTGTCTCTTATAGACTACATAACTTGGTCAGTATAGAGGGGTATTCTCTCTCAATGGCCTGAAATCCTCAGTTCCTGAATTTGGAATCCTCTACCACTCAACCGGCTGACTTTTTTCAATATATTGATTGATTCACTGGGGTATCTAGGCCTTCTGGCATTTATATTAATTGAGGCAGTGGTAAAATCTCTTCCTTTAGACTTAAAACATCAAAACAAAAAGCATTTCGTGGGACTGCTAAACAGGCATTTTGCCTTTACCTTTTTTCTCCATGGTCCAAACAAGTTCTTCCACATCCATGTTTTTTGGCAAACCAAGCTAAGGTCTGGGCTAATTCTCCTGATGGTGGCTATCTTCTCCCAGAAATTCTGGAATAATTGAAGAGGGATCCCCCTTAAATGTCAACTGAGAACCCAGAAGTTTCCAACATTTCAAATTCACAAGTTTGCCTCAAAAGCCTGGAAATGTCTATCTTTGGATTATTACTTAGTCACCAATATTTAGGAAAGAAACAAAACAGAAAGAAGTAGATCCAGACTAAGCAAGGACATTTGCCCACTACCTTGTGTTTATAGCCACCATGCTGACAATATGAGGGAAAAACAGCCCTTCTTTCCCTCAGGGAGAGGCTAAAGGGTCCTGACACATTTCATAGATTGGAATACTGATCAATCTAGAGGAGAAGGTCCCTAATGAGTGGGACCCCCTCCTCCTTTTGGCTCAGTGGCTATCATCAAGTAAGAATACTGTTGGCCACAGTTATTCATGAAGGGATTGGGATCTATGGCAACAGAGAGAGCAACAAACACCAATGTAACTACAGATGCTAGAAGTATTAAAATCAGAAGGTTAGGGCTAATGATAATATTTATCATCATCACCATCATCTTCATTACTGATATACTTTTGTGGCAGCAAAGAGCTGGAAACAAAATACATTGATTGGGGAAATGCTTAAAAAAACTGTGCTCCATGCATGTAATGGAATATTACTGTGATTAAGAAATGACAAAGATAATGAATAGAAACAAACATGGAAAAACTTTATATAAACTGATGCAAAATGCAATAATCAACATGTGCAATATCTATAGCAATAAAATGGAAAGACAATTTTAAAAAATACTGTATGTTCTTATGGTAATGATCAACTGTGATTGACTCAGCTCTTCTTAGCAGTGCAATGATCCAAGACAATTCCAAAGACTTATAAGGCTAACCATATCTAAAGTATTTCCACTTTATTTTTTTTTGTAGTTTTTTTTCCCTTTTCTTCTTTTTTTTACAACATGACTTATATGGAACTATATTTTATGTGATTGCATATATATGATCTATATTAAATTGCTTACTATCTTAAGGATAAAGAAGGGAAGGAAAAAAGGGAAAAATTTGGGACCCAAATTTTTACTTTAAAAATTAATGTTAAAAATTGTCTTTACATGTAATTGGGAAAAATGAAATACTATTTAAAAGGAATAAAACCGTACATTACAAAATTATAAAAAATACATTTGGGGGCAACTAAGTGGTGCCCTCAAGTCCGAAATCTGGAGTTCAAATCTGGCCTCAGACACTTAATGCTTCACACTTCCTAGCTGTGTGAAGTCATTTAACTCCAATTGCCTCAGCAAAACAAAAACAACAACAAAAAAGCACATTTGGCCCCAAAGAAAAGATATGAGAAGTCATTTTCTTCCTCTTTTGAAGAGATGGAGATTCCCCCAGGGTGGAACATTGCAAATAACATCTGATTTTTTTTTTCCATGTGTTGATTAGTTTTCCAGTTTTTCCCTCTTCTTTCTCTTAAAACAATTCTTTTTTTGATAAGGAATGTTCCTCTGGTAGAGTAGAGTAGGAAGAGTCTAAGGGGAAATGTAGGTGATATTAAAAAAGATATCAATAAACAATTTTAAAAGTTATTATTTTTATTCTCAGTTATTCTCCCTCCCTTTCCCCACCTATTGAGAAAGCAAAAAATATGACACCCCTTATACATATGAAGCCATGCAAAATATATTTCTGCATTAGCTATGTTCCAAAAAAAAATCAAGAAATAATAAAGGATCAAAAATTAAGTTTTGGAGTAGCTAGGGAGTATAGTGGATAGAGTACCAACCCTGAAGTCAGGAGGACCTGAGCTCAAATTTGGTCTCAGACACTTAACATTTCCTAGCTGTGGACCCTGGGCAAGTCACTGAACCCTAATTGCCTCAGAAAAAGTTCCAATCTGTACAGACTTCCAGTAGCTAAGATGATTACACTAAATTGCTGTAACTCTCTCTCATATTCACCTCTAAACAACCATTAAATAGCACCCTAAAACAAATACTGGAACCACAGAACCAGAAAAAAGATGGGATGAAACAATCTTTTAGCCTAAGAAACTTGGAAAATCAGCAGGAAAAGTCTGTCTCACTCAGGTAAAAAGAGGGACACAATCCAGAACAGAAAGTACCCCAGTAGGCCAGCAGCAAACCCTGCATCTACAAGCCAGTGGGAGATCTTAAGCCCCAATGTGACTAAACAGACAAACATCAAAAACAGAACTCTCCCCATATCTCAGCATAGCCAAGGGAACAAGCAGCCTCCAAGGGACAGACAGCCATGCTTCAGTGTAAGTTTCCAGAGAAATACAGAAACACCCCACCATTTCAGCACATACCAACCACCAATATTAGGATCCCTGGCCCAGCATCAGCATTAGTAAGCTACCAACCTCTATGGCCTCCTGCAGCTCTAGCCATTCCTGAGCCCACACTCTTATTACAGCATCAGACAGGGAGGTCCCCCATAAGCCTCAGGGCAACATCAGTATAGCCCAGATAAATAGCCAGAGTCTGTAGCCCCTGGGAAAAGAAGTCTGAGAAGTACCCCTTCCACCCCAGATGCAGAGCTTAAATTTAAAAGAAAGGGAAAAGGCCAAAAATGATGATCAAAAAGCAACAAAAAAGACACAAAATCAGAAGAGGACAACAATGTCAAAACACCTATGGACCAAGCCTAAACAAAAACTGAAAGTGGTCTCAATCCCAGAAAGAACTCATGGAAGAGCTCAAAAAGGAGCTTAAAAGTTATATAAGAGAGGTAGAAGAAAAAGTGGAAAAAGAAATGAGAGTGATGCAAGAGAATTGTGAAAAAAAGAGTTAACAGCTTGGAAAAAGTTTAATAGTAGAGTTCAAATGAAAAATGGAAAAATGAAAAAGGACACAAAAATCCACTGAAGAAAATAGCTCCTTAAAAAGTACAAATGGGGACTTCCTTCCGGGGGTGGAGCCATGGTGGCGGAGATCAGACAGGATTCTCTGTAACCTCCTCTAACCTCCCCTCAAACCAACAAAATATGAAGCCTCTAGACTGATTCTGAAGCAAAAAAATCCACAATATCTGGAGAACAACACGATTCTAGAAGAAGATACTCTGGAAGAACCTCAAAACAGGTCTGTTTTAACGGGGCAGGGGGTGGCTGAACCCAGACTGCAGCACAGGGAGACCGGGGCAGGGAGCTGGAGCAGGGAGCTGGAACAGGAGTCAGAACAGGAGTGGGAGCGTTGTGCTTTTCACACACCTGGGAGTCTTCTGCGAGCCTCTTGGAACAATTTGTCCTGATTGTGGGCAGGTGGTTTGGAGGGTCTGCCTTTTGAGGGGGATAGATTGTGAACCACTGAACCCCTGATGAGCATCGTAACTAGCTGCCATTACACAGCACCTTAAAGCAATCAATCAAACAACAGGTCTGATAAGCACCAGAAATAATTCAATCAGCGGAGCTGCCCAGCCCCTGACATAATTCAATCAGCAGAACTGCCCAGTTCCTGAAATAACTCAATCAGCAGAACTGCCCCAGGGCAAATTAAAGCAGCTGTCCCACCTTTGCCCTAAACAGACCTCACACCTTTAAAAAAAAATGAATAAAAAACCAAAAAGAGCTCTCACCATAGACAACTTTTATGGAGAGAGGGAAGAACAGACCTCAAATCCTGAGGCCCCTAAAGGTAAAGCAACTCCAGAAAAAGCCCCAAAGAGAGACATAAATTGGTCTCCATGTCACAAGGCTTTCTTTGAAGATTGCATAAAAAATCTTAAAAGAGAGTTAGAAGAAACATGGGGAAAGGAAATGAGATCACTGCAAAATAAAATAGAAAAAATGGAAAAAGAATGCAATGAACAAAAAAATGTAATTGGTCAATTGCAAAAGGAACTAAAAACAGTAACTGAAGAAAATAAGACATTAAAAATTAGAATCGAACAATTGGAAATTAATGACTCATCAAGACTTCAAGAATCAGTTGAACAAAAACAAAAAAATGAAAAGATAGAGAAAAACATGAAATATCTCCTAGGAAAAACAACTGACCTGGAAAATAGATCTAGGAGAGACAATCTAAGGATTATAGGGCTTCCTGAAAGCCATGATGAAAAAAAGAACCTAGACACTATATTCCAGGAAATCAAAAAGAAAACTGCCCTGATATTTTACACCCAGAAGGCAAAATACTCCTTGAAACAATCCACCGATCACCTCCTGAAAGAAACCCAAAAATTAAGTCCCCCAGAAATGTCGTGGCTAAATTCTAGAACTATCATACCAAGGAAAAGATATTACAAGAAGCCAGAAAGAAACAATTTAAATATCGGGGAGCTACAATTAGGATCACACAGGACCTAGCAGCTTCTACTTTGAAGGATCGAAGGGCCTGGAATCAGATATTCCGAAGGGCAAAGGAACTTGGATTACAGCCAAGAATAAGTTACCCAGCTAGAATGAGCATTATCTTCCAGGGAAGAAGATGGTGTTTCAATGATATAGAAGAATTTCACCTATTTCTACTGAAAAGACCAGAACTGAACAAAAAATTTGATCTACAAACACAGAACACAAGAGAAACATAAAAAGGTAACAAGAAAAAATAACTCTTGAGAACTATATTTATGTTATAGATACTTATAGAATGAGGGTTGATTTTATGAATCTATTATTACATTATGATTATGATATGATTACTGTGATTTTATGATTATTATCATATGATTACTGTGATTTTATGATTATTATTATATGTTTATTGTGATTTTATGAATCTTATGATATGATAAACTGAAAAAGAAATTAGAGGTAGAAAAGGGATAACACTGGAAGAAGAGGAAAAGGAGGTAAAATAAGGGAAATTATATCACATGTAGAGGCAAAGAAAACCTATAATGATTGAGGGGAGAAAAGGGAGGGGAATGAGAATTGGGTTAATCTCCATCTCATCAGATTTGGCTCAGAGGGAATAATAGACGTACTTATAAGGAAACTGGAGGGAAAGGGGGGAAAAAGGGGGTGGGTGGGGCTCTAAAGGGGAAGGATTGTTTGAGGGAAGTGGTTTTCAAAAGCAAAATAGTAGGGAGGAGGGAAAGGGGATAAGAAAGAGAAAA
>JAJPUD010011721.1:0-53096 GCA_023553655.1 Myrmecobius fasciatus
AAAAAAAAAAACAAAACATGACAACTTTAAAGAGCTCTATGCAGCATTGTGAGAAGTGAATTGCATAGTTCTTTTAATTATGTTTTTGCCCTGGCTAAGTTCCTTCAGACTAGATGAGTATTTTTTAGTATTTTTTTTAGATGAGAACTACTGAAAATACATTTATTTATTTAAAACAAATATAATATGCTGTCTAGTAGTAGTAAAAACAAGATGAGTATAACAAAGTTCCTTGGAGTTATTTTTTTAGTAGAGGGATGGCTGGATCTACTCACATTTTCTCAGGCAGTCCCTCTTTCATTACAAGTATAATTTTGAGTTTAGTGGTTAGTTAATTGATGTGTTAGTTTTTTGCCCGTGACCACAAATTATATCTCCAATGTATATCAAATCATCTTGGTCATCTTGTTTGCATATTATAAAAGTTGGTGATGGGATAAAAGACTATTCCTGATTTTATGGAATATATGAAAAGGCATATGACCCCTGGAAATACATGAAATGGATTAATAACAGAATGTATTTAGTATAGATTTAAATAAGAATTTCATAGCTACTAAGAAAGACTGTTGGAATATGATGTGATAATGAAGGAAGACTGAATCCAAATAATTTTCTTAGTGAATTAGCATCCTGCCTAAAAAGATAGAGAAACACAGAAAAGACCTAACAACCATTTTTATTTAATATTATTCTAGTACTAAGTTTACTCCAATACTCTAAAATGCCAATTTATTTGTGATCTCATCAATGGAGGTATTTTCTCTGAGGATGGCTGTTCATCCTCTTATGTTCCATAAAGTCACTATATTGAATCTACCCAAAGTACTAGTTGATTCCTCACATCACAGAGAGTCTTAATATGAGAGTCTGAAACAACTATGAAAGATGTAATCATCCATGTTTCTAGAAGATTAATGATAAAGAATGCTACCCATCTCTTGACAAAGAAACAATGGATAAAATACATGGAATGAGACATATGGCTAATATGGAGATTTGTTTTGCTTGACTATGTATATTTTTTTTACAATGGTTTTGTTTTTCTTTTGTTATTTTTGTGGGGGGGGTGAGAGAAGTGGGAGAAAGATAAAAATAAATTCTTGTTAATTGAAAAGCAGTTTTTTAAAATGATGGTTCATTTAACCCATACTTTAAGATTAACCCTCCATTATCAAGGTACCTAGATCCAAAAGTTTCCTCTTACCCTCTATATTTTTGCAAGTTATCTGGTCACTTGTAAAGTTATTCCATTTATATTTTTTCAGACCAAAAAACAAAACAAATGGTCTAACAAATGCTAGTCCTTTTGCAAAACCTTTTCTTTTTCTCAAAATCAGAGTGACCTAGAAAATTCAAAGGGTTTGGTGGCTGTAAGCATAGCTCACTTTTTTAGTGGAACAATTTTGAGGTCGTACATTATGTTTTCCTAGAATGCTATATAATGGGGTTATTAGTTTTCAAATCTTCAGAAGAGGGCAGTAAATAAATTCCATGTTATTGTGAGTTAGTGCCATGTTGTTCCTCTGAGAGCCAGGTGAAGCTATTGGCCTCTCGTGTCCAAGGTGAATTGAACTGTGAAACATAAATGCCTTTTACTGTAAGATGAAATGGGGTTCTTTGGGTTCCTTCCTGTTCTATGGCTTAGTTTTGCTAAATAAGGGTATTTACTAAGGAAGCTAAATGAGAAAGTTTTTGTTTGCCCTTGACCGCTGTTAAAAGTAATCACTTGTGCTTGAAAATGACACTGAGGTGTTATAGTCAATCACAGTTATCTTGCCATTTGTGCAACTTCTCATGTCAGTCTAATTCAATTCTAGAAGCATTTATTTCTTAAAATCCTATTGTATATTTAGTTTATATTTAATTATTCACTCTAAGATGTCCATCCTAATGACCTTGCCTCCTTTCTTTATTTGTCAGGTTTTACTGATACCAAGTTTTATGATCTTGAAATGATGGATTTGCTTCCCAAGAACAGATCATGTTCAAATGTTTTATTTTTGGCATTGAGAGCAATGACTAATAAAAATTTACCTACCATGAAAAAAAATACTTTACATTTGCCTGAATTCTTCACATTACTTAACCTGGGTAGATAACTACTTAGGCTATATATACTAGTAGAGAGACAGAAACAGAGATGAAAATAGACAGAGATAGACACACAGAAAGACAGAAACAGACAGAGATAGAAACAGAGAGATGAGACATAAAGAGTAGGGAAGTGAGAGGGAGAGGGAGACTGTGGCAACATCTCATTTAAAATTCTGTTTCTCATATCTTCTGGCTTTATGAGTCTGAACAAGGTGCATAACCTCTAAATGCTAAGGCCAAATCTCTAAGAATATAAGTTTTAATTTAAGATTTCAGATGTTTCTTCATCAAATAATTCAAATTTACTAACTTTGTATAAAATGTGACACATAAAAAAAATGTGACACATAATTTGACTTTGGTTCATTCCTTTCCCCTTGGAACCAATCCTATATATCATTATTTATATGTCTTTCTATCTTCCTATCTCTCTATCTTTTACATATAAAATATGTTTACATATAAAATAAAATTAAAATAATCCATTTTAAACTCTAAAAAAAAACCAAACAAACAAACAAAAAATCTTATTGTATATTTAGCAGCTGGGGTACAAAGATAATAAACCACATGATCCTTGCCCTCATAGAATTTATAATCTATGAAGAGAGGAATAGGGTATGTTAATTATGATGCAATGTAAAATATAAGGTCAAAGGAAAAAGATACAGACAAAATATTCTATGATTTATGATAGAAAAGATCATTTTTGGCATGGTTACGGGTGTGAGGATAGAGAAGAAGAAAATCAAAGAAGGCTTTATGCAAGACATGGCATCTCCATTAGGCCTTGAAGGAAGGGAAGGATATAAGTAGGTAGAAATGAAGAAGGAGTGCATTCCAGGCATGGGGGGATGACCTACTCAAATCTACAGAGACAGCAGATTGAGATCAGAAACAGTGAGTAAACAGTTTATTTTGTCTGGAATAATTGCAAATATGGGTAATGGATATTTCTGGTGAAGATGCATGTCATTGTACCAAACTAAAGTAAAGTGAAATAGGGATAGAAAAATATATGGAGGGGGCAGCTAGGTGGTGCAGTGGATAGAGCACCAGCTCTGAAGTCAGAAAGACCTGAGTTCAAATTTGATCTCCAACACTTAACACATCCTAGCTGTGTGACCTTGGGCAAGTTACTTAACCCCAATTGCCTCAGCAAAAAAAAAAAAAAAAAATATGGAAACCATACTGAAGAAGTCTGAAATGCCAAGCTCAGATGTTTCTTTCCTCTAATTAGCCTGTAAGTTCCTTGAGAATAAAAATTATTTTCATTTTTGTCTTTGTTTCTTCAATACTTTGCACACGTCCTGGCATAGAGTAGTTGCTTAATAAATGTTTGCTGATTGATTTATCCTAGAGGCAAAAGGAGAGAACAAAGGTTTTTGACAAGGGGGATAAATAGTCAGAACTGTGCATTTGGCAGAAGTACAAGATATAGGAGGCATAAGGTCTATTGAGAAGGCTAATCTAAGATTCCTGGAAGAGGTGATGAAGGAATGAATAAACATGATGGTAAGGTGGGTAGAAAAGAGGGAGATAGAAGAGAGTTATTGTTTAGATAGAAATAGAAAGATAGAGAAACTGATTGAATTTAGGGAGTGATGGAGAAAGGTGAGGTTGACTAGAAGAGTGATATCATTCTCAGAATCAGGGAAACTGAGAGGTAGACAAGTTTTTCAGGAAAAATAAATTCGCATTGGACATGTTGGACAGATTGAACATGAGGTGTTATTGTAACATCCAGGTAGAGATGTCGCATCTTCTACTTTCCAACCTAACTGCCTACTCCTGTTTTGCTTTTATCCACATTCCACTTGAGATTCATCAAAAGCTTTCTAACCTTCCTAATCACTGTATTCTAAATGACTTTTGCCATTTTGGTTTTTTAGGAATTAACATTTGTTTAAAGCATCCATTTAAAAATAAAACAAGGATGTCATCAAAACCTTATGTAGTATTTGCCAATTTCCTAATTATAAATGCTCACACAGTGAAAATTTAACAATTGGCTTTCATGAACCAATTTAAGCTGGCTCAAGCACATACTTCTAGGTAGGTCCCATGCGGAAGATTTATGAGAAGAGTTTGTTTTTTTTTTTTTTTCCTCCAACTTAACAATTGGAGTTAAGTGACTTGCCCAAGGTCACACAGGTGTTGTATCTGGGTCACATTTGAACTCAGGTCCTCCTGACTTCAGGTTTGCTGCTCTATCTACTGTACCACCTAGCTGCTCCCTATGAGAAGACTTTGGATACAATTCCTAACATAAGAAGGAATGGAGGAGTTATGTTAAGATTATAGACCTGTCACTGAAATAAAGCTGAGAAGATAGCCTCACAGAAGAATGCAATTAATTTAAAAAAAAATATTTGCCAGGTCTTCATGGAAGGCACTGTATTTTTTTTTAAAAATTCTGAACTAAAGAAATAAAATAAGCACGTATTATTTTGGACTTTTATAGATAATGTGTTCAATGCTATTGTAGAAAATCTCCATATAATTTCTGTACACTAACTTCCGTAAGATCATAATAGTGTATTATCATAAAAATTCAGTTAGCTTTAAAAATAAGTTCCTTTAGCTCCTTCCTTGTTAAAGTATTGGTCAGTTCAGTGTACTATATGCAGAACCACACTCTTAAATCACTTCCTAATAAAAGGAGAACATACTTTCTGCACACTAAACAGTTACTCAAGACGACAGAGTTATTAGAATATTTGTTCCTAGGAAATTGGGAGGATTGAGTTATGGCAAGGGCCTGACTTAAAATGGAGAGAAGGCATTGAGGCAAAAATCCTGGCTCAAACACTAGCTCTTTGAGTTAGGAAGGGGAGAGTTATTGAAGGACTCTGGCTCAATTTCTCTTTATGGAATATAACTCACATTAACTGAACAGAAGTATAGTACACAGTCTAGATCTGTGATTTCATTGGAGAGAG
This sequence comes from Myrmecobius fasciatus, assembly GCA_023553655.1. Classification (NCBI taxonomy): domain Eukaryota; kingdom Metazoa; phylum Chordata; class Mammalia; order Dasyuromorphia; family Myrmecobiidae; genus Myrmecobius; species Myrmecobius fasciatus. The sequence continues at coordinate 5,040 of JAJPUD010011721.1, forward strand.
AATTCTCAAGTAGGAAAGTTTTTTGTATCAATGTGCATTAGCATCTTCTTTGAAGTTTATAATCTTAGAGAATTGCCCAGAAAACTGAGAGATAAGGTGACTTGTCCCAAGATCATGTAAATAGCCAGTATGTCAGAGGCAAGATGAGCAGTTTTTCCTGGCTCCAAGGATATATCTCAACTTGCTGCACCTTCCGTAAAAACTCCTGATATTTAAGAGGAATACTGAAAACAAACAAATTGCCATTTCTAAGAATTGCTGAATTGCTAAAAAACAAAATTCTCCAAATTTCCTTCATATATATATGTATATATATACACACATACATATATATACATATACACATCTGTATAGACACATATATGTATCTATACATGTAAATAGTATACATGGTAAAAATTAAGTTTTCTTAAGAGATATGAGTGGAGGCAGGAGGTCCATTTCACTTTCAGAGAGGAGTGGCATAATGGGGAAAATATGGTGTTGAAGACTCTTTAAACTTTTCAAAGAAAAAAACTATTCCATGATCTTAGACAGTCTTAAAGTACCATTTAAATGAAGGGAGAGGAAGGGTACACTGTTCTGTTCAATCAATCATCATTATTGGGAAAAAGTAATTTAGAATATGGTCTATTTCTCTCTCTCTCTCTGTCTCTATTTTTCTCCCTCTTTTTCTTTTTCCTCCCATCAAAAAAAACCCCAAAACAAAACACAAAACCCTGAAAATCTAAATGTCTCCCAGCTTTCCCACTCCTCTCCTACTCCAATGTTACTAAAAGTCTCTCTACTGCCCAATTGAAGGGCCTTTTCTACATCCTTGATCTTTCTACAGCTATTGATGCTATTGCTCTTCCTCTTTTCCTTGATATTTTCTTCTCTGTAAGTTTTCATGTCACTCGTCTCTCCTGGTTCTCCTTTTACCTAATCTTTCTCAGTGTCCTTTGCTGGATCTTCATCTAGGTCATTCTGCTAACTATAGGTATCCCACAAAATTCTGTACTAGACCCTCTTCTCTTCTCCCTCTATACTATTTCACTTAGTGATCTCATCGGTTCCTGAGAATTTAATTACCATCTTCATATTAATGGATCTCAAATCAAATCCTATCCTCTTTGTCCAGTCACACATTTCCAACTGTTTGTTAGAGGTTTCAAACTGGTCATCCCACCAATACCTCAAGTTCAATGTGTCAAAAGCCAAATTCATTATCTTCCCTTTCAAACCATCTCTTGTTTCTAATTACCCTATAAACTGTTGAAGTTATTTTCAGTCACCCAGGTTTACAGCCTGGATATTATCCTCAGCTTCTCACTCTTACTCACTGTAATCATCTCCCCTGCTCTGACCCCCAGTATCCAGTCTGTTGTCAAGGTCTGTCAATTTTACCTTCATAAAATTTCTCCCAAAGGCCCCCTTCTGACCCTGCCTCCACCCCGGTATACTATGTCTATAGTGTAGGCATGAGGTCAGGAAATACCTCATGCTTTTAGGATGATCTCCCTGCCCCAAGTCTCTTCCCACTCAGTGCCAAAGTGATCTTCCTAAAGTGCAAGTTTGACCATGTCACCAATACCCCCAACTCAACATCCCTATGGTCAAATATAAAATCCTTAGTTTGGCATTCAAAGGACTTCATAATCTCTCTCCCTTCTTTCCAGGTATCTTAATCCTTACATTTTTCTGCCCAAACCCAGCTACATTTATTAATTGCCTACTACATACTAAGCATTGTGTTAAGTTCTAGGGATACAAAAAGAAGAAAAAGAAAGGTCTGCGTTTTCTTTTACAACATGATTAATATGGTAATATATTTTGCATGATTGCAAATTGCTTACTGTCTCAAGGAGGATGATGGGAAGGAGGAAGAGAGAATATTTAGAATTCAAAAAAATTTAAATGAATGTTAAAATTTGTTTTTACATGTATCTGGGAAGAAATTAAAATGTTGTTAAAAGGCAAAAGGAAATTATAATCTAATGAAAAGGAGAAAGGAAAAAGAAGTATGATTGAGAATATAAAAAGAGACAGACCAGAAAGGGAAAATATGCTTTTGTTCAAAATTGGCAACATAGCTTATATTAATGGAATGGGTGGATTTTCATAGTCATAATGACTACGGACCCTATTTCAGAAGTGCCTAAATAAAGACAGCCCATGCAGGTACACTATAGCCAAAACATTTGTCACAGGCATTCAGGTAATTATTATTCATTCTCTGGATTAAAATTCTCTATCGAGACCATAACTTGAAAGAATGAGACCAGAGACTTTTCCTGAGTGAATGATATCATGTCAAGGAAAGTTAAAAGAGAGACCTCAGAAATCATTTAACTGAGATTTTATGGATGAGGAAACACAAGTCCAGAGAGAAGGCATGGACTATTGAGTCGTGGTTGTTTTTTGTCCTTCATTCTCAAGGAGGATCATGACATTAGGCAGGTTGATGCTACAATGTGAAGGTGAGTTAGATTAAAATGAGGGAGGATTGTCCAAAGTCACTAGCCTCCTTTTCTATCTGAGTCCAGTGGCCAGATATAGATCAGGATTACTGGAGATAAACCTGGCAGTAGGAGACCTTGGAATTTTTAAGCTCAAGTCTTTCCTAGATCTCAGTTTGTCTGAGGCAATGCCCATTCAGTGATTAAGGTTAGGTAAGAAAAGATGCAAAAAATGACCTCTTTTACATAGTCAAACAACAACAACAACAATGAGGAAACTGAGGTTCAGAAAAGTTGAATGACTTCTTCAGGGATCACACAGCTATTAAGTATCAGAGGCAGGTTTTGACAGTTGACTCTAAATCCAGGAATCTTGTCCTTAAACAGCATTTTAAGCAGTTGGCCTTAGTACCTTCACTTCTGGGCAAAGATCATTGTTCCCTTACATAACCAGACTTTTGGGAACTTCTTCTTCCCTGGTCCTGTGCCAAGAGCCTAAGTCCACTTACCAGGAGAACAGGAGAAGGACAAATGCTACTTATGGCAGAAGTGTTGAAAGTGTGTGTGTGGGGGGGAGAAATGCCTTCCTCAAGCACTTCCAAGATACAGAAATAGAAGGAAAACGTCAGAGATGCTTAGGTTCAAATATTATTTTATTTAAAGCATGAAAGGGGAACAAACAACTTAGGGTCAGGTCCAGATTAAATTTTTGAAAGAATCTTTGAAAATTATCTCAAAATGCTCTGCCATAAAATTCAGACTGTTACCTACAGAAAGCTTATTTTACATTCTAATCTTTATACCAATGGTTATTTATTTCATCTAAAAATACCAGATTCTCTTAAGTTCTTTATTTTTGCTTTTATACTTTGTAGCTATTATCCAAATAGTATTGGTTCACATTTGTAATTTTTGAATTCAGCTTTATTTTAGCATTACATGTATTCTGGTTGGGTTCTCAAATAAATATTTAATAGTTTATTTTTATATTTAAATCTTAAAATGTAAATATGAATATTTTTAATAAAAAAAGAAAAATGAGTCTGTTTTCCTTTAAAAACCATTTTTTCTTAATTTCATTAAGCTAAAGGAAAAATATTAAATGAGGAAAGGGTCACTTCTTCTAGCTACTTTGCCTAATTAATTAATCCTTATTAGTTACTACTGATACTCACCCAATTGGAACTCCTAAGAATACTCAGAAACAGGAAAGATTGACTGGAAGCATGCAAGGAAAATGGGGGGAAGGGTTTTGTTGGACTCCTAATGGATAGTAGTATAGAGCACAATAATGGAAAGATAAATGATAAGTTCAAAAGTCATCAGATTCTGAGAGTCCAAGATTAAAGTCTACTTCTTATGAAAAAATAGAATCACAGAGTGGGAAGGGAGCTCAGAGACAATCTAGTTCAAACAATATTTAGAGATAATAAAAATAATAACATTTATTATATAGTATATTTTATAATAATATAATAACATTTATATGGTACTTACTCTGTGCCAAACACTGTTAAGTGCTTTTTAATTATGATCTCATTCAGTTCTCATAATAACCCTTGGAGTTGGATGTTCTTATTAATACCAATTTTACAGAAGAGGATATTGAGGCAAACTGAGATGAAGTGATTTTGCCCTCCGTCACATAACTAGAAAGTAGCTGAGGCTGAATTTGAACTGAGGTCTTCTGACTTCAGTACTGGTGTTCTATCCACCACCTAACATCCCTACAAGCAGTCAACCAGCTTTCACTTGAACGCATCTGAATTCTGATGGGGAAGGCAGAGGTGATTCTCCACTAGCTACTAAAATCACCCACATCTCTTTTAAACAGATCTAATTGTTAGGAGGGGCTGCTAAGTGGTGCTGTGCATTGAGGTGCTGGGCCCTGGAGTCTGGAAGACTCATTGTCCTGAGTTCAAGTCTGGTCTCGTACACTTACTAGCTGTATGACCCTGAGCAAGGAAGTGACCTTGCCAAAGAAAACCCCAAATGGGGTTGGACATGACTGAAATTACTAAACAGCCATAAAATTGTTAAGATGGTTTCCCACATTTTTTATCCTGAAATCTCCCCACTGCAACTTTCTCCTGTTGTCCCTAGTTCTATATTGCCAATAAAACAAGTCTAATCTCTCTTCAAGGTGAAAATCCTCTAATAATAGGCACCATATTCTCCATCTATCAATCTACCACTTTTCTTTTTCCAAAGTAACAGTTTCCTTGAATCAGTTGTCATCTAGCATGGTCTCTAGTCCTCTCACCTTCCAGATTACCCTCCTCTAGGTCTCCTTCATCTTCTTTATGTCCTGCCCAAAATATAGACCCAGAAAGGAAGAGGATACTCCAGACAAAAGAAGGTTATGACTTTCCTTGTTTTGGATATTTTACTATTATGACTTGTAGCCTAAGACCTTTGCTTTTATGTTTTTTGCTTTTATGGTTGCTTTTATGACTGCAGAACACCATTGACTCAAACTGATCTTTCCCAGATCTCCCAGATTTTCCCAAGAACTATTCTTTAGCCATCCTTCCCATTCTATATCTATACAGTTGATATTTTTAATCTCTGTGAGACTACATTTATCTCTATCAAACATCATTTTATTAGGTTGTTATGGCCTGTTTTGGGGGATCCTGATTGTGTTATCTACTATGTTAATATTTCCCTTCCATTCAGAAACATTCATTAAGCTATAGTTTATGAAGTGCATTCCAAAACAAATGGGAGGAAACCCCCCCCCACAAAATATAATGGAAATTTTATGTTCAAATGAAAATAATGTTTTAGAAAAGCAAGAAGATCTTGGTTCTAATCCCAATATTATCATTAATTATTAGCCATGTGACTTTACCATTTTTTTCATAAAAATAATTCTGAGTCTCCTAATATAACTTAATATAAAATTATCTTCAAGATAGAGGCAGCTTAGTAGCATACTGTTTAGAGGGCTGGGCCTTAAGTCTGATGAGAACATGAAGCACAAATGTAAAGACTAAAGAGAAAAGAATAGAAGCCAGGTCAGAGACCTAGGCTACTCTTGCTAGAGATACACTCACCCATGAGTAATAATCCAGGAAAGGGATCACAGAATTTAGCCATCCTTCACATCTTATAACTACATGGTTGATATTATTAATTTCTGTGAGACTTTACATTTATCTCTATCAAACATCATTTTATTATGTTGTAATAGCCTATTTTTTTGGGGGAGGGTACTGATTGTATGATATTTCCCTTCTGTTTAGAAGGAAGCTATAGTTTATGAAATACATTCCAAAATAAATGGGAGGAAAAAATTCCACCACAAAACACAATGGAAAATTGGATAATTGGAATGGACATATTCTAGTCTAATCTATACCTTAAAGGAATCTCCACTATAACACATGCACCAAATTGTCTCAGGAAATTGAAAAGGATCAGTCAGACAGGAAAAAGACCTAGAAGAGAGCAGTATCACAAAACCCCAAAGCACAAATGGCTGCCTTTTGTAGGATGCAACAACATACCCTTGCATACATGTCTGTTCATGTGCATGGTGCATATGAGTGCACCCACAGGCCCACCTCTTCACACCTTTTCTACCATCTCTTTTAGTATTTCTTTTTTTCTATCTCCCTTTTAATTCCATTTAATGTAGCAAACATTTATTAATTTGCTATTTCTATGAACCAATGAAAAGTAAGAGATCCAGAAAAACAATACACATAATGTCTGCAACATCACGAATGGAAAGGACAACATCCACAAAACAAAAGAAACCTAGAAAAATATAAATAACAAGCTTAGCTCCAATAAAGAGATAGGAGAAAATACCTCTCTCATTCCTTTGCAGAGGTGGGGGATCCATGGGCATGGGGACACTGAATCTAACTTCAAATTTTTTCTGATGAGTTGATTGATTTTTTAAAATTAATTTCTCTTTTTCCTTTAATGAAAATGCTGTTATAATAAATAGCTCTTTGGGAGAGGGGAGGAAGAAGGAAGGACCCCAGAGGAGGGGAGGGGAAGAAATCCATGAAATGTAAAAACAAAAAATATCCAAAAAATCTATTATTAAAAAAATTCATACCCTATTTGTCAGATTATATAGACTAGCAACACTCTTCTATAATATATATTTCTGTCCCTTTAAATGGGAATAGCTTGCTGGATCCTAGAGCACTTGTCACACTACATAAGAAAAATTCTGAAGAGAGCTATTACTCTCTCCCAGACTCTCTTTTCTATACAATGTTACAATTTTATGGCTTTCTACCAAAGAGATTCTATAGTCATTTCTTCCTTAATGAATCAATTTAAGTCAATATGCTACTTTTTCCTGGAGTATTTACATTTCTAATTCTCTCAAAATGGGAAATTTTAAAAATTGTCTTCAATGAAAGGAATTTAAAGCAAACACTTAAGTTGAACTTTATTTTGTGATCAATCATAATATTATTTTGAATCATCAATAATTTCCCAAACTTTAAAATAATAATTATAACAGTTATTATTTATATACCTCCTAGGATCACAGAGCTAGGAAGAATCTGAGGCTGAATTCGAACTCAAGTCCTCCTGATTCCAGGGGTGGCACTCTCTCCACTGAGCCATCTAACTGCCTCCATTTAATTCTAACATGCTAGAATTTGGACTTAAAGCTCAGATACAAATGCTAGTCTAATTTGTGTCAGTTAGCTATGTGACCTTGGGCAAGTCATTTGCCTCATTGTCCTCATCTGAAATGGAGATTTAGATAACAATAGTCTCTCAGAGTTGTTGTGAGGATCAAAAAAAGGAAACACTTGAATTTTTGTTATTGTTCAGTCATTTTTTTTAAGTCCTGTCTGACTCTTTGTGACTTCTTTTGGAATTTTGTTGGCAAAGATACTGGAGTGGTTTGCCATTTCTTTCTTTTGCTCATTTTAAAGATGAGAAAACTAATGCAAACAGGATGAAGTGCCTTGCCCAGAATCACACTCTCTAATAAATGCCTGAGTCCAAATTTGAACTCAGAAAGATGAGTTTTCCTGACACCACATCTGGTATTACATCCATTTTAAAGAACCATTATTGATGGTTTCAAATGAAAGGATTCAGATGTATCATATAAAAAAGTCAGTTTTCAGATGGTGAAGCACATAGAGCGGTGAAAACTTCAATTTAAATTCTATCTCAGATACTTAGAAGCAATTTGATCCTGGACAAATCATGTAAACAGTTTTCTTATCTGTAAAATGAGGATAATCATAGCACCTACCTCCCAGGGTTATTGTAAATATAAAATGAGATGATATACCTAAAGCTTTATATTAGTTTGAAAATGCCATTTAAATGTTAGCTATAATTATTATTATTATTATTTGAGAAGACATTGTGAATGCATTCTCATACTTTACTTTAAAGGCAATTGCAAGATACTTTTCAAATATAAATATTCAATTATAAACAAACATTTTCTCTTTAAAGATAATGTGTCAGTTAAGTGGCTCCTCTGGGTTATTTGAGAAATCTTTAAATAACTTTTTATTATAAATTTAATGGGGAAAAAAGACATTGTGAAATTCGTAATAAAATATTTCCCAGACAAAAGGACTCCACCCTTGCCAATTGATGTATGTATAGTATTTTTTAAAGGAAAAAGAAGTGCTAATTCTTGCATGTCTTTTGAATGAACTTTTGCAGATGAAGAAAAAAGGGTACCTTAATTCTCTGCCATGTCCTAAGTTATTACTAGGGTCCAGTTTATTTTGTCATCAGCTTTAAAACAAATATTTTACAGTAGTACAGAAAAGATTGGAAATAATGAAAAAATAAAAGAGGCATGATATATTTAAACACAAATATTCAGATGGGCCATTTGCTTCACAGATGTATTTCTTCCATTGTAGATCATGACCCATCTATACTTACACATATTCTATGACTCAATCATTCCCTTCCGTACTTTTGATGTTGGGGGTCAGTTCAATATGTGGTAGGCTTTTTTTTTCTTGCTTTAGCCATAGGATAACAATAGATCACATGAGCTTCCCATCAGTCATCTCTCTCTCTCCCTTCCTGACCAGTCCCTATGTTTTTTCCATCAGAAATCTCTTTGATGATATCCTTTACCCCTACTCATCCTCACCATACATCTTTCCATTGCCCTCTAGGTGAGACTCGTTATCAGCTCTTTGGAGAATACAACAGTTCTGTGACATGTTCATGACATCACCCCGTAACACCAGCAGGAAAAAATGTTGGTATTAAAAAGATGAGCCTTTGTTTAAGACAGAAGCTTTGGATGATTGAAAGGCAATCCAACCTGCTCTTCTGCTCCTATTTAACTGGCATGTTTCTGTTTAGGCACATCATACTGCCCTTGGGTAATTCAAATGGAGCTATGTTTTAGTGGGGAAGGGGTGGGGGGGGATATGACATCAGGAACTTCTGGATCTAACTCACTGATTGCCCTCAGGTGATTCAAACGGAGAGTTTGGGTTAGGGTTAGACCCCAGCCAAGCTGCTCATTTCATTTCCATCTTACTCTATCTTCTGTTCTACTCTACAACATTGGTTTTGCCTTACTCTTAGTACCCTTCTCCTTTCTCCCTTTTGTCCTTTCCAGATCCCTTTTATGTTTATTTTCCTTATCAGAATATAAGTTTCTTGTGTGTAGGGACCATCTTGTTTTCTTGTTGATATATCCTCAGCACTTAGCACAGTGGTGGCACACACTTAATAGATGCTCTGTCCTCAGCTCTTTTCAATAATGAGGTGATTCAGGCCAATTCTAATAGACTTGTGATGGAGAAAGCCATCTACCTCCTGAAAGAGGATTATGGAGATTATATGTGGGTCACAGGAGTATTTTCTCCTTTTTTGTGGTTTGTTTGCTTTTTTCTTTCTCATTTTTTTCCTTTTTAATCTGATTTTCCTTGTGCAGCATAATAAATGTGGAAATATGTTTAGAAGAACTGTACATGTTTAACCTGTATTGGGTGATTTGCTGGGGGGGGGGGAAGAAAGGTAGAAAAATTGAGAACACAAAGTTTTGTAGGGGTGAATGTTGAAAACTATCTTTGCATGTATTTTGAAAAATAAAAAGCTATTATCATAAAAAATGAATGTTCTATACAACTATCTATCTACACACATAGAAGTTCTATAAGTTAACCATCTAAATGTATATCAGTCTAGACCAAGGGTTCTTAATTTGGGATCCATAAACTTAGAGATAAATAGCTAGAGAGATTTAAATATGGATAGATGTATTTCAATATAATTAATTGCCTTTATAATCCTACATATTTTTATGTATTCAACATCATTCTGAAAAGGGAAGTGAACATTTATAAAATGCTTACTATATGCTAGGCACTATGGTAAGCATTTTACAGAGATCTCATTGGATATTCATAGGAACCTTGAAAGGTGGGTTCTTAATTTTTTTTTATCAATCATCTTTATTTCATTATCTTCATTTTATATTTAGGATACTGAGGCAAATAGAAGTTAAGTGACTTGTTCAAAGTCATACCTACTAAGTGTCTGAGGTCAGATTTGAACTTGGGTCTTCCTAATTTTCCACAGTATCTCTTTGGGGTCCACTGACTTTTGTTATTGTTATTTAGTCATTCAGTCATATCAAACTTTTTGTGCTTATAGTTCTATCTTCCACTATCTCTCAAAGTCTAAGTTCATATTCACTTCCTTGACACTGTCTACCCATCTCCTCCTCTGCCATGCCTTTTTCCTATTGCCTTCAATCTTTTCCAAAATCAGTATCATATCTTCACCAGCCTGCTAAAAGGATCCATGATACAAAGATTTCTTGGTCTCAACTATACTTTCACAGATTGTTTCTAGAATATGTTACTAGACAAGAGTGGTTGACACTATTGTATAAAGGCAAGAAGCACATGCTGAGGAGCTTTGGGTGGTGAGAGAGGGGCAGCAACATTTTTAACAAAAGAACCTCAAAAAAATTAACTATACTAGCTGAATGAGTTAAATCTCTTGCATTTCTGTCAAAGGAGCAGATAGGGAAGTTTAGCACTGCCAAGATTTTTGTTAAAAAAAAAAAGGTACAGGAATTAAACTTTAACTATGATTACAGAAAAGAACAGGTTCTGGCCTGTTCCTGAGACTTTGAAACAAGCTCCAATATCATTAATCCTTAAAACAGACTGAATAGTTTAAAATCATGTAACATCTTACAAAAAAATAATTCAAAACTCACACTTGCAATTTAAGAAACAACAGAGCAACTGCAATAGATTTTTTAGAAAGGTAATGATGATTTTCTCTCAATAAGATAAACTACTTGATGCCAGGTTTAGAGAAACTGTCTTATAATACAAACTTCTTTCGTTCAAGTTCTAACTCTGACACACATTAGCTATGGGACTACAGGCAATTCATTTAACATTTCTATGCCCCTTGGACAACTCTTTAGGATTATGAGATCTAGGACCCTCCTAGATCATTGGAGGAGTTTCAACATGCAAATGAAATCACAAGTCAGGACCACCCCATCCCCACCTGGCAAAAATGTAAAAAATTATCTTAAATCTTAAAGTTCAGCATTAACATACCACTATGGAACAATTCCTAAACACAAAAGACTCAGTTTGGCAATCATACATCTGTTTAGACATAGAAATTTCATCCCTAGATGATATCTTACAAATGAAGCATGTCTTAGTTGAGTGGAAAATACAAAAACAAATTTGGGAAATTACAACAATGATATATAGGGGCAAATGCAAGGAAGTCCACAGGTTGAAAAAAAAAAAACTCCAACAGAACAATCAAACTGTGTAAATCCAGTTATTAGTCAAACAGAGCATGGACAGTTGGGGAGTGCTAGTAAAACTGAGGTGTGCCTGATGAGGTTCCAAGGACCAGATGCAGAAGAAAAGTGCAACTAACAAGTCACAGAAGATTCAGAATTGGAGAAAGCCAGGAGACAGAAAGTGGATACACATGGCAGACAAGTTGGCACCCAAACAGCCCAAAGAAAATGATTTAGAAGCCAGGAAATCTAGAGGCAGTGATCTGCTGTCTTTTTTCCTGGGTTTGTTGTATGGCAAGAGCTACTTGTAAAAGAGCCACTTCAGGCTCTTTTACATTCAGGGTATTGTGGCATATACTGGTTTAGGGATTAAAAGATCAAAGGGATCCTAATGTATGTTTTATAATTTATTCAATTATGTAATCTTGAATAGATTGTGTGATCTTGAATAGAAAGAACTCAACACCTCTTGGCCTCAGGTTCCTCATCTGTAAAATGGAAAGATTGGGATAAATGATCTCTACATTACATTCCTAGTCTAAAATTATGAATGGCTGAGGTAGAGAGTGAAGTGACACAAGGATCAAGACGTCCAAAGTGTTGCAAAGAAGAAAAAAAGGAAATGTTACAATAGATCATCTCTACTGTGACTAAATCATTTTGAATTCTTTCTCTTAATTGCATATGTTCTAATTGAATGTGGCTTTCATTGCTTTCATTCCTTCAAAGGGCAATGGCAAACCTGTAAAGACTGAAACTATCCTTCTTGGATGTTTGGTTTAACCAGAAGGATTTCTCCTGAGGAATTTTTTATTTTATTTTATTTATTTATTTTTTTGCTAAGGCAAATTGAGTTTAAGTGATTTCCCAGGGTCACAGCTAGGAAATATTAAGTGTCTGAGGCCACATTTGAACTCAGGTCTTCCTGACTTCAGGGTTGGTGCTCTAACCACTGCACTACCTAGCTGCCCCTCCCCTGAAATTTCAAAAGAAATTTCACAAATAAGCCAATTAACCCTCTCAGTCAGCTAAATACAGTAGCACAGACTGTTTCCTGTCAGCGTCATCATAAATCATCAGCCTTTTTCTCTGTTCTTAAATCTGAAATCTCAGATCCTTGCTTGTGCATGTTACCCAATGACAAGTCTGGGGATTGTAAATTAAAAGAAAGCATTCAAAGACAGGATCCCCTGTGCAAAAAAATTATATTCATAGGCAGAGGTGAGCTAATATTTGTGCAAATCTCCAAGTTTCATATATCAACCTCAACAGGGGGAAAAAAAAAGTAGATGCTATGATGAAAAGAAGTAATAACATGTCCTTTGAAAGATGTAAAATAAGGTCATAGGTTTATAGCTGGAAGGGACCAAAGAGCTCATCTAGTACAATTCCTCCTTTCCCCTCACCTTATAGATAAGGGAATTGACATCTAGAAAGATTAAATGATTTGTCCTAGGTCACAAAGATCAGATGTGGCAAGGACAAGAGTTCAGTTTTGGTCTCAGACACACTTTCTGCCTGTGAGACTCTGGGCAAGTCACTTAACCCCAATTGCCTCAGCAAAAAAGAAAGAAAGAAAGAAGCTTGACTTTGTCAGGGATCTTTTATCTTTTTTGTTTAAAGAACTACTTTTCATTTCTGTAAAGTGGAGCCTACCTCACAAGATAGATAAGGCAATATACATAAATTTGTTTTACAAATTTTAAAGTGCCATCTCAAAATTAGATATTGTTTGTTATGTAGGCAGCTAAGTTACACAATGGTAAATAGATCCCTGAACAGAGGACCTGAATTTAAATACAGCTTCAGACACTTAATAGCTGTGTGATCCTGGACAAGTCCCTTAACATGTTTGCCTCAGTTTCCTTCTCTGTAGAATGGAGGTAATAATAGCACTTATCTCATAAATTATGAGGATCTAATGAGATAATTTTTAAAAAATTATTCGCACTTATTTTATTAAATATTTCCAAATTACATTTAAATAACTTTTAAACAATCATTTTTTAAAAGTTTTGAGTTCCAATTAACAAAAACCATATGATTATCTCAATAAAAGCAGAAAAAGCCTTTGATAAAATCCAACACCCATTTCTATTAAAAACACTGGAGAGTATAGGAATAAGTGGGCGTTTCCTTAAAATGATTAGTAGTATCTACTTAAAACCATCAGCAAGCATCATATGTAATGGAGTCAAACTAGAACCATTCCCAATCAGGAGTGAAACAAGGCTACCCACTGTCACCATTACTATTCAATATTGTATTAGATATGTTAGCTTTGACAGTAAGAGAAGAAAAAGAGATTAAAGGAATTAGAGTAGGTAATTAGGAAACCAAATTATCCCTCTTTGCAGATGACATGATGGTATACTTAAAGAACCCTAGCAACTCAATTAAAAAATTACTAGAAACAATTCACAACTTTAGCGAAGTTGCAGGATACAAAATAAATCCACATAAATCATCAGCATTTTTATGTATTACCAACAAAGTTCAGCAGCAAGAGATACACAAAGAAGTTCCATTCAAAATAACTGTTGATAGTATAAAATATTTGGGAATCTATCTGCCAAGGGAAAGTCAGGAACTATATGAACTAAACTACAAAACACTTTCCACACAAATAAAATCAGACCTAGTCAATTGGAAAAACATTAAGTGCTCATGGGTAGGCCGAGTGAATATAATAAAAATGACAATATTACCCAAACTAATTTACTTATTTAGTGCCATACCAATCAAATTCCCAAGAAATTATCTTACAGATCTAGAAAAAATAGTAGCAAAATTCATTTGGAAGAACAAAAAGTCAAGAGTTTCAAGAGAATTAATGAAAAAAAAGGCTGATGATGGTGGATTTGCTGTACCAGATCTAAAACTATGTTATAAAGCAGCGGTCATCAAAACCATTTGGTACTGGCTAAGAAACAGAGTAGTCCATCAGTAGCATAGGATAGAATCACAGGACAAACTAGACAATAACTGTAGCAATTTAGTGTTTGATAAACCCAAAGACCCCAGCTTCTGGGATAAGTATTCACTATTTGACAAAAACTGCTGGGAAAATTGGAAACTAGTATGAAAGAAATTAGGGCTTGACCCACATCTAACACCACATACCAAGATAAGATCTAAATGGATTCATGATCTGAATATAAAGAGTGATATTATAAGTAAATTAGAGGAAGATAATATAGTTTACCTCTCAGACCTATGGAGATGGAATAAATTTATGTCCAAAGAAGAACTGGAACTCTTAATTGAACACCAGCTCGATAATTTTGACTATATTAAGTTAAAAAGTTTTTGCACAAACAAAACCAATGCAGTCAAGATTAGGAGGGAAGCAATAAATTGGGAAATCCTTTTTACATTTAAGGGTTCTGATAAAGGTCTCATCTCTAAAATATATAATTGTCTCATATTTATACGGATTCAAGCCACTCTCCAATCGATAAATGGTCAAAGGATATGAAAAGACAATTTTCAGAGGATGAAATTAAAACTATTTGTAGTCATATGAAAAGGTGCTCCAAATCATTATTGATCAGAGAAATGCAAATTAAGACAACCTTGAGGTATCACTACATACCTGTCAGATTGGCTAAAATGACAGAAAAAGATAATGATGAATGTTGGAGGGGATGTGGGAAGGCTGGGACACTGATGCATTGTTGGTGGAACTGTGAATGGATCCAGCCATTCTGGAGAGCAATTTGGAACTACACTCAAAAAGTTGCCAAACTGTGCATACCCTTTGACCCAGCAGCATTTCTATTGGGCTTATATACCAAAGAGATCTTAAAGGAAGGAAATCCTTTTTGTAGTGGCTAGAAACTGGAAATTGAATGGATGCCCTTCAATTGGAGAGTGGCTGAATAAATTATGGTATATGAATATTATGGAATAATATTGTTCTATAAGAAACTACCAGCAGGACGATTTCAGAGAGGCCTGGAGAGACTTGCATGAACTGATGCTGAGTGAAATGAGCAGAACCAGAAGATCATTATACACGGCAACAACAATACTATATGACGTTCAGTTCTGATGGACATGGCTCTCTTCAACAATGAAATGTTTCAAACCAGTTCCAATTGTTCAGTAAAAAAAGCCATATACACCCAAAGAGAGGGATGTGAAATGTGGACCACAACATAACATTTTCATGCTCTTTATTGATGTTTGCTTGCATTGTGTTTCCTTCCCCTGATTTTTCTTTCTTGTAGATACGATTTTTCTTGCACAACAATGAGAAGTGTGGAAATATGTATACATATATTGGAATTGTCAAGTATTTTAATATAATTAACATGCAGTGGACTTCCTGCCATCTAGGGGAGGGGTGGAGACTGGGGGTAGAATTTGTAACAGAAAGCTTTGTAAAGATCAATGCTGAGCAATAAGACTATGATGATCAATTCTGATGGACATGGTTCTCTTCAACAATGATGTGATTCAAACCAGTTCCTATTGTTCAGCGATGAAGATAGTCATATACATCCAGAGAGAGGCCTGAGGGAACTGAGTGTGGACCACAACACAGCATTTTAAGGCTTTCTGTGAATATTTCCATGCATTTTGTGTTCCTTCTTAGGTTGTTTTTTTTTTTTTTTCTTTCTTTCTAGATCTGATGTTTCTTGTGCAGTAAGATAACTGTATAGATATGTATACATATATTGGATTTGTCATATAATTTATCATATTTAGCATGTATTAGATTACCTGTCATCTAGGGGTGGGGAGTGGGGGGAAGGAGGGGAAAAGCTTGGAACAAAAAAAAAAAGTTTTTGCAAAGGTCAATGTAGAAAAATCACTCATATGTTTTGTAAATAAAAACTTTTAATAATAATAATAAAAAAAGATCAATGCTGAGGAACTACCCATACATATGTTATGCAAATTAAAAAAAAAAGTATTGAGTTCCAAATTCTCTCTTATTCCTCTCTCCCATCCTTGAGAAGGCAAGCAATTAGAGAGCCTTACAAAGCTGAACGCTGAAAACTATCTGTGTGTATTTCAAGGGATGAAATACTATCAAGGGTGGATAAGATGGATTGGATGAAGAATTTCTCAGCATTGAGACTGGGCCTGGATCACATGACCCTTATACCTAGAATGGGAAGGTGAGGTCTTGGGATTCAGGTTTCAGGAAGTCACATGATCCCTATTCCCAAACCCTAGGTTGCAGGTAGTCAAGTAATCTCTAAAATTCAGGCCCATGTGAAGTGACATGACCCACAGGTAGCAGACAACATTGATGACCATACGTCAAGGAGGGTTACTTCCTTTTAGTCCCTCCAATGAAAAGGCTCGGGTCTTTTGCTTTTAAACCTTGGACAAGGTGGAAGCAGGCAG
The DNA here is from genome assembly GCA_023553655.1 of Myrmecobius fasciatus. NCBI lineage: Eukaryota > Metazoa > Chordata > Mammalia > Dasyuromorphia > Myrmecobiidae > Myrmecobius > Myrmecobius fasciatus. Next base: position 21,603 of record JAJPUD010011721.1, read on the forward strand.
GTTCCAGGAGCACATGGCTGGAGTTGGGATGGCTCTCAGCTGTGTGTCTGGGCCTCTCCCTGCAGGGATTAAATAAATACTTTCTCTTTGTACCTAAAGGTGTCTCTGGTTAGTTAATTTGGGAAAGGGGGTCTGTCCCATACAAGGGGAAAAAAAAACACACAAAAAGGTTGAATTTACCACTAATGAAAAGGATATTAAAACAATAACCATAAACCATTTTGCCCAATTGTATGCCAATAAATCTGACAACCAAAAACAAACAAAAAAGTCATGCAAGACATTTATATATTAGCCATGTTGCAAAAGAAAATACAAATAGAATAAAACAACAAAAATCAGTGAACAAAAAAAATAATAAACTTCAATCTGCATTCATAATTCATTGGTTCCCTCCCTGCAGGAAGGTAGCATTTTTTAATGAAATAATAATTGTAAAACATGTTGTAAACTTTAAAACACTATCTTAATGCTGGCTCTTATTATTATTAAAAATCTCTCCCTCCCACCAGGGGTTTTGTGCTGATAGGATAAATATAGGGTGAGGTAGTCAAAATTATTTTAAGAGATCCTCCCTGACATTCACCAACATACCATGTTCTAGGATGAAATGACCCTTCCCTTAGAGAGTCCTGGAGGTTTCTGGGAGGAAAAGTGCACCATGAGTCATTTGTCTGAAACTAAAAAGATTATTGGTTATGTTGAAGACAGGGACAAAGATGAACTGTTTAATCTGATACCATGGAACTAGTTGGGCTTAACCCTGCAAATGGAGAAGGAGAATGAGCTTTGAATTGGAAAGGGACCAGTAGCAGGAGGAATGAGGTCAGAGGGATAAAAGTACTAGGATTTCATCTAAAACAGTGTGGGAGTAAGCTACTCACTCAGTACTAGTTAGGTTGTTAAATAGGAGTGAGGTTGGTCTAGGAAGCTGAGTTGTGCTGATTGTTAAGGATCATAGGATAACAGAAAGCTAATAAGATTTTAAAGATCATTCAGTCCAACTCCCTCATTTCAGAGATGAGGAAGCTGGAAAGTTTAAGTGGTTTGTCTGCTGTCACACAGATAGTAACTAGCAAAGCTGTTATTCAAATCTAAATTGTCTGACTTCAAATCTAGTGTTTTTTCCTACTAAAACTGAAAACATCTAACTTTAGGATTCCTATGATCCATAATATTGTAAATTTGTTTTGTTTCCCTAAGTCACTTTTGCAAAGTCCTTGCTGAAAAATCCAACTTCTACCTTAGGTGCACTAAGGCAAAGAAGAGGGAGGAGGTTTACAGCAAGGTCAAGCCCACAGAAAAAAATTAGTGGAATAAAATGGTTGCCCCAACAGCTCTGGCCACTAAAAAACAGTTCTTAATGTTTACACAGAAAAGAAAGAAAGCCCTGAGTGAGACAGGGTTGTGGAATGGTTATAAAGATTTCCTCTCTGTCTTTATAGTAAGTTCTTTCCACCTTATTCAGAGAAAATACCATCCAATCAAGCACTGTCAAGTCACAGGAGGATTCTGCTAGTTCACCAGCAACTAATTCTAAAAATAGACAATAAGTTGGTGGCCCCAGGATTGGATGGTCTCTAAGATTTCTATTACTACTAAAAATTCTGTTCAATGACAATGATCCTTGGGGAGATAGGACCATGAGAAAGAATATGTTCTGAAGAAGGTAAAAATGGCTTATCTAAATCAAAGGCTCCTAGATGGCACAATGTCAGACCAGGAGTCAAGATGCCCCATGATCTTGAGTTCAAATTTGACCTTAGACACTTACTGTGTGACCCTGAGCAAGTCACTTAACCTATTTGCCTCAGTCTCTTCCTCTGTAAAATGAGTTGAAGGAAATAGAAAACAATTTCAGTGTCTTTGCCAAGAAAATTTGTTTATTTATATTTGTTTATATATAAACAAATGGTTTATTATATATATATATAGATATATAGATATATGTTATATATAGATATATATAACTGCAATGATTAAACAATAACAAAAAGATTCCTGAACAGGTGCCTGTGAAATTATGAAAGGAAGAAGGTTATTCCTGCTTGAACAATCCAAGGAGTGACTTGAATCCAAGGAAATCTGCATGGAAAATGGAGGCTATATCTGTACCCTAACCATGGTAGCAGTTGGCATTTGAGAAGCAGTGCAGTAAGTCACATAGGGAAAGGGGATACCTGGATTCTAGTTCTTTCCCAGAATCCACACTTACTTTGTATTCTTGGGCAAGTGGCAATTCTAGCTCCTTCATTTATAAAATAGGTATGATACTTTACCTGTATGAGAGGACTGAATAAAATAATTTCTCAAGATCCTTTTTTTTATCTAAGATCTTCATTCATTTATTACTTTAATAAGCATTTATTAAGTACCTCCTATATGGCAGGGATTGTGCTAGATAGGCATGGGGGATTACTAAAATTAAAACTGAAACAACCTATCTCCTCCAGGACCTTACCTTCTACTAGAAGTGGAGGTGGTGATGATAGGAACAACATGAACACAGATAAACTAATAAAAAGTAAATATAAAATAATTGCTGGTAGAGATGGAGATACAGATTGATCTAATAATATATGAGGTGACATTTTAGTTGATCCCTGCATGAAATTAGGAATTCTAAAATGTGGAAGAGAAAAAGGACAGCAATATTGGTATGCAAAGTCCGAAGGATGATCTATTAAATATGTCACTCATTGAGACAATAAAACCTAATGGGAAAATTTTAGCCTCATTTATTAACTTACAATAGTGACAACAAAACACGATGGAGATTCTTGTTTCTCTAGAAATCACAGTACTTTTAAAATCAAAACCTCTCTGGCATAAATTTAGTTTTAAATAGATTTTAAATGACAAATAAATTTGACAGCAGGCATTTTTTTTCCTATAGCCAAAAACACCCTACCGGGTTAAAAGAATGGTGAACCCAAATAAATTCTAAACACTCAATTAACTTGTCATATGTGATTAATTCATGAAATGTGAAAGCAGTGCAGAGATATGAAAAAAACATTTATAATCAGTTTTACCCACCTGGATAAAAATGAGATTAAAGAAAAGAAGTTTATATGAAGAATAAGAAAATACATCTTTCTTCTACTTCAGTTATGAATACAGTTTTATTTACCCATTAAAAATATCATTCCATTTAAGCTGTATATATTTCAGGTTATATGATAATAAAATGGAATGGTGAATAATAAGCAAGGTCTTACAGATCTGGGTTCAAATCCTCCTCTGACACATACTGGCCATTGCTACCTATCCTTAATCACTGAATAGGTGTGGCTTCAGTCAAACTGAGACCTGTTGAAAACCTTAGCTTAAAAAAGCCCCAAGATTTCCCATTTCATCCAGGGACATCTCCAGTCGCCTTAATTTATATCTTGTCACTAGATCCAGATTACTTTGGAGGGGAAAGTGAGGCAGGTGACCTTTCATAGCCCTCCCTCAATAAAATCCAATTTACTTGGGTGTCATGGCATCCCTTCCCTGATGTCATGGTCCTTTTTGAGAACGAAGGACAAACAATAATATGATCTTGACAAGTCACATAGGTCTTCAAATCTAATTTTCAAGATGGTGCTGAATTGTATTGATGAAGAAAATTCCCTACCAGAGATCCCCATACTAATTGAATCACACAATTCTAGCCCTATTCCTTGATTAAAATAGCTAAAATTTATGTAGTATTTTATAAAATGATTTGCATCTATTATCTTATCTAATACTCATGATAATCCTGTGAAGTATTATGACTCCTATGTCTCATCACATTATAGAAGAAAAATAGATGAGGCATTAATACTTTTTTTTTTCTTTTTTGCTGAGGCAATTAGGATTAAGTGACTTGCCCAGGGTCACACAACTAGGATGTGTTAAGTGTCTGAGATCAGGTTTGAATTCAGGTCCTCCTGATTTCAGGGCTAGTGTTCCATCCACTGGGCCACCTAGCTGCCCCAGCATTAATACTTTCAAAAATTCAATATGTCATATAAAATCTTTATAGTCATTTCAGTAATTATAAGTATTTGCTTTTTAGGAGGGAAACCTGTCCTACATGTTATATATCTTTCGAAATACAATTTTTATAAAACTAGTTAAGAATTTATCCAGATAAATATCTGTGAACAAACTGAAACACTTGTAAACAAGATTACATTCAATTGCCTAGTCTCCTAGAAAAAAAAATTTTTCTTCTTATCTTTTAGGCATTCTAACATTCTTTTGGCCTGCCTCTTCCTGTTTCTAGCTCTTCCAGTTCTCCTGGCTATGTCAGATACAGAGTGGCCAACACTGAAAATATTGGCAATGCTCATTTTGGGTTTTGGTTTGCCTGGAATATTTGAGTAATTATCTCAATTTCCACTTTACTTGGTTTAAATACTCACAGAGCTTGGAATTAAGATTTCCTGGATTCCTTTATGGTTATAGAGGAAGACACTTCCTCTGAGTTTGTGTTTTAACTTGTTTCTGAGAAATTCTCCTTGCCACAAATATCTCCTTAAAGACCAGCCAGGTCCTTATTCTATCATTAAAAATTAACTCTGAACATATGCTCCAAGGAAATCAAATACTAAGGGGAAAGTCCTGTATATATACCAGCATATTTACATCACCATTTTTAGGGAAGCAGAAAAGTGGAAACAAAGTGAGTCTTCTTTTATTGAGTAGTGGTTGAATAACTGTGTTAAATTAGTGTAATGGAATATTATTTTATCATACAAATGATGGAAAGACAAGCTCAGAGAAGCAGCAGAAGACTTGTATGGATTGCTTCAAAATAAGCAGAAACAGGACAATATACCCAAATGAATAAAAATAAAAGTAAAGAAAAACAATACAAATTATAAAAATAATTTGTTATGCCATAACCTGGAACCCCAAACCTGCTTGTGGTTCTATGGAACAATAAAGATAGAAAAGATATATAATGTGTGGGTTATAAGAAAAGGTATGCCCAGTTTCATAAGTGATGATTGTTTTTAATTACAAATTATCTATAGCCTAGGTTATAATATAGTCCAGGAAAAACAATAAGGCAACTTAACTCAGAATAAATGCAATGATAAATACTCAGTCCAGAGGTCTATACGAATCCATATCCATGAAAATTCAGAATAAGAGATATTTTGCAGACACATGAGGATTTGTTTTGAATAAATACATGTTACAAGGGAAAGATGTTTTTTGGAGGGTTGAGTTGGTGGAGAGATTGTGGTAGTGATATTAAAAGGGGGAGGAGGAAAAAAGTATCAATGAATCATTTAAAATGAACAGAAGAGAGAAGAAAAAAGTTCAGAAGAATATAGAAACCAGTAAAGTGATAAAACTATCAAGTTAGATGTGAATTATGTTAACAACTGTACGTGACAGAAATTCATCATTCTACATATAATTCCTTATTTTTCTTTATAGGTTAAAATGTTTATGCTTTTTGAATAGTGGTTGAATAACTTAAATGAACATAATGGAATATTATTTTATCATAACAAATGATTTTTATTAAGTTTGTAATAAAAAAAATTAAAAGAAAAATTTAAGTTTGAATAGTAAGTTACTAGAAAAAGGCTGCCCAGTTTCATATTCATTTCATTTGAAGTTAATAGATAGTTCTTCAAAATCATCTATAGCCTGGATTCTACTGTAAACTCAGGGGACAACAAACTGTGCCTAAGGGCCAAATCCAGACTATTACTTGTTTTTGCATGTATGTATGACCCTGCCACTTAAAAATAGCTTTTATATTTTAAAATATCATAAAATTTTATTTTAAAATGTAAAAACCATTCTTAATTTGCTAGTTCTACAAAAGCCATCCCTGGCCACCCCATTCATTTGAAAGATGAGTAAATTAAGGCCCAGAATGGTTTTACATGATTTGTACAATATTATACAGGTGGTTAGGTCCAGGCTCAGAGCATTCAAGTTGAAGTTCTGGCTGTACTATTCTTAATGACTGTCAGGGTCAGGTAGGGATATAGTGGATAGAACAGTGGTTCCAGAGTCAGGAGGAACTCAGTTCAAATGTGGCATCAGACAATTATTACCTCTGCAAGTCATTTAACTCCAATTGCCTCTTTAAAAAATGATTCTAACTCCAAACTTATGTCCTTTCAAAGGTTGCTTTGTTCTTTAGCTGTCATTTGTTTATATCATCTAACCTATTGAATTGGAAACAAGAGCGTGGTTGTATACAAAGTAGAGGCTGAACAAATATTTGGATGTGTGAAAATGTAGGAAGGATAAAACAGTGTAAAGGCAGAAAGTTATTTCTTAGATTCTTTGCAGTGTCTAAAATAAAACATTTCATCCTATCTCCAGACCCATGATTTTATTGGTGTAACAACTTCTCAGTTCAGAAACTCCCTCTACTAATACAAATATGCAACTGTCCCATTATACATAAATAATGTTTATTATTAAATGATAGGGAATTAATTTAATAATTTATATTAATTAATACGGAAGACTGCTTGGGACACTAAGGGATTCAAGGTCACCCAACCAGCATGTATCAGAGTATGGCTTGAATACAGATTGTCCTCACCTATCTACTACATCACCCTACAATTACCAGAAGACAAAGTAAAGATGACTAACAAGGGACTAGCCATAAACTATTATTATAATAGACCAGAGAATGAAACTCAAGACTTTTTACTAATTCTAATGCCAATTATCAGAAAATGTTTTAATTTAGAGGGGGAGAGGAAGAGTGCATTTTGCTTCAAGTTTATTAGAGTCTCATTTTATCAAACTCTCTTTCCTTCTTTTTTTATTATTTCAACATGTTTAAAATTATGTTCATCATTACAGCCCTGGAATGGGGGAACAGAAAATCCCATCTATATCAATATAAAATAATAAATGATGATGGACTTATTAGAAGTCCATTAGAAGTTAAGGATCTGTGTTTACCTTCCTAAGATTCCTAAGTCTTATTCTGCTTTATTATTTTCCTTCCCTGGTCTCCAGTAAAGAGATTGAAGCTAGCATGAGGCTATTCATGACCCTACTGTTGCCAAAAATAGTAGCAGTAGTCTATTTTCCTCACTCAACATGAAAGCATAAATACATGACCCTGTGATTTCAGGGGAAAGTATGGTAATGACAATCCATGCCAAAATTTACAGACAATCCTGGTTTTCTAGCACAGCCCCAAGAAGAACCCAAACCAGCAATTGATTGACCCTGAAGCCAAGATGTCAGTCCTGCTAACAGGTATATGACTGCTCATTGCTTATGCCACATTCAGAAGTGGAAAGGAGAAGAGAAATACTTTCTGTATATGCTTTAAAATTAAGCTCTCTCTCCCAAGGGCAGAGTGAACTTGGGTTTGAACTAAATCTTTCAATTCAAAATCCAGTGTTCTTTCTACTTGACTAGATTGAATTAAATTAGAGTGAAATTTATTAAATGAAATTTCACCTAGCTATTCTCTTAAACTCAATTTTTTAATTGAAAATCATGTTTCATGTCTGGGAAGAATATTCTTTAGTTGACTATAAGCCAAGTATTAATGAGAAGAGGTAAATGAATGTCTTATGCTGGTTCACTTATTTTGTGATGTAAAGTGATGTTTAGCTTTGATACCATGGTGAAATCAGACTAGAATCCCTACTTTAGAAGTATATTTTCTATCTAACAGGTAACACCATGCAAATTTAGTCAGTTTTGGTGTAGTTGATGGAAAGATATTTTTGAAAACTTCATATGATAGACACTGATGAAAAGACAATAAAATTTTCAGATGCCTGTATGGCTTCCTCTAGTTATATTTGTAGTGGATATGGTCCATCTCTCATTGAAAGTTTATCTTGCTGACCCTGTCTCTGGCAAATCTACAAACTACAGAATATGGAAAAAAACCATCTTAACAGATTCTATGATTTGATTCTATGATGTCATGATGAAAACCACTTTAAACAAGAAAGTCCTTTTGGGGTCAGTAATCCCTCTCTTCATTTTATTTATTTTAAAATGAAGCAGATACCTAAAAACCTTAGCCCACATTTCTAAATGTTTAGTGTTTTTTTGAACAGTAGATTACCCCCCAAAGTGTGCATAAAGAGTGTCAATATGAATGCTTTGCCTCATTTTCTCTCTAAAGTGTTCTCATAAAAGAAAAGGGAAGATTTTTCAGTTTCTACTATACGAAAGGCTCTCAAATCTTTGCTTAAGTGTACTCAAGAAACAAAACACAAGCAAACCATGTTATCTCCAGCAAATGTTGACCACAGGATTTTTGCAAAAATAACTCTGGTCAGAGAGGACATTCCTTTTTTTTTTTTTTTCTTCCTTTTTGCTGAGGCAATTGAGGTCAAGTGACTTGCCCAGGATCACACAGCTAGGGAATGTTAAGTGTCTGAGATCACATTAGAACTCAGGACCTCCTGACTTCAGGGCTGGTGCTCTATCCACTGCGCCACCTAGCTGCCCCAGAGAGGACATTCCTTAAAGAGAATTTGAATAACTGGCTTTCCAGATGCTATAAAATAACTATCTTCTCTGACTTGAGTTACCCTTAAAAAGATCATAAACCTTGGTTTTATCATGCATCCAAGTGCAACAAGAAACTGCTTCACTAGACAGTTGGGTTAACCTATATCGTACTGATCTTGATAGATATCTGCAAAAAGTCTATCATGCCAGTATATCACTTGTTAGTGAAGTGTACAACATCTGTTGCTGATGAAGAGATAGAAAAATTCTATGAAAAACTTGACAAGACTTCTCCCCTCCACCCAATAAAAACAATATATGCTTATGACTTCAAAGAAAAGAAAACAAAAAAAAATAGAATGGAAAACATTTTGCAGGAACAGGAAACAAGAGAAGTCAAAAACTTGTAGACTATTCATAAGTCTTATAATAATAATAGTTAACAGTTATATAGCATTTACTATGTGCCCAGCACTATCTCATTTTATCCTCATAACAACCTTGGGGGTAGAGTGTTATTATTCCCATTTTGCAGATGATAAAATTGAGGCAAGTAGAAGAAAAGTGACTTTCCCAAAGTAATACAGCTAGTGTCTGAGACTAGATTTGATCTCGAATATTCTTGACTCCAGACTCAGTATCCATCTGCCAATAGTAAACAAATACTTACTTTGAGAAGATAGTCAAAAAATGCTAGATTGTGGAAAGCAAAAATGTTAAGGACAGTGCCTAAGTGTGAAGGGGCAGGTCAATTCTCCAAAAGCCCCCACAGCTGTAAATCATAACACCCCCAAAGGAATTGCAAGTCAGCCTTTACTGACACAGATGTCACTTGTGAATTGGGAATGAAATAAATCTGAGGCAAGAGGGAAGAGGAGAGAGGTCAGAGGTTGCAACTGCCTCTCAGTCTCCTTGTATCGTTATCACCCTCTCACATGAGGGGATCTATTCTGCTGGTCAGAATTAGATCCCAGCAGCCACTAGCAGGTTGCTCCCATAACAAATAGTGCCCAAACAGGGTCACAAACACAAGAAACAGAAGCAGCAGTGCTCAAGAGCTATTCATGAGTAGGATCCTCCCAGAAGAGTTCCTTCAGGAACCCTCGGGGAAGGAAAGGGAGAAGAGACGGTAAGACTTTCAGTCCGGGTAATTAAAATGGGCCAACACATCAAAGGACCAAGCTAGGAGACTGATGAGAGACTTGTGGAAAAGTGCCTACTCTGACTACAATCCTCTTCTCCATTTGTCATAAAGTTTGCCTCCATGATGGACTATGTTAGAGCAAATTATATTTCATAAGATTCAATACATGCTATAGCATCTCACCCTGCAGCCATCCAGAGGAAGAGGACAGAAAAGACTTTGATAATGCCATTTGCATTCCTCAGTATGTGGACTCAGATTACAGCTGCTTCATAGTATAGCCCAAAATTACTGTCTATGCTGTTGTGGGAAAAATAATCGTGTTCCCCTAAAACAAAAAATGGGGAATTGTTAAGGATCACTTCTAAGTGTGAAGAGACAGATCGATTCTCTGAGAGCCTCTACAGCTATGAATCATAACACCCCTGAAGGAATTGCAACCCGGCCTTTACTGACACAGGTTGCTTGTGAATTTGGAACAAAATAAATTGGAGGCATGAGGGAAGAAGAGGTCAGAGAATGCAACTGCTTCTCAGTCTCCTATTGTTATCATCCTCTCACATGAAGGGATCTGTTCTGCTGGTCAAAATTAGATCCCCAGCAGCCACTAGTAGGTGGCTCCCAAAACACAGAAATTTATATCATATGGCTACTGAATCTTCCCTCCCCCAACATGTGGGTCTCCAAAAAGTTCCTCTAGGTTTGAAATATGGTATCAGTAAGCATCCACTCAAAATCAAAGCTTGTAAGCCCTTAATAATGAATTTCTTTTACCAGCCAACCAAAGGACATATTTATTTGCTTGTTTAAAAAAAAATTTCAACAAAATAGCATAGCAAAGTATATGGCCAGAAAAATCCTTCCACACAGAAAGAAATATATTCTACAGTTTGTTATGAAGGAGCATATTATAAGAACCTATCAGCAAGGGAACATTAGGATGGTACATTTATGTAGTAGACATTTTGTCTAGGGAACATGCATACAAGGACAACTTGCACTCCTCTGAAGACATACCCATTGGAATCCTTGTCTCATGACACTAAGTAGAGCTACTACATTTGCAATCTGACATTATATTGTTAGATTCATCTAACATCTGGGACATATTCCCAGATTTGATTCATATAAAAGTAAAAATAGCATGAATGAGAACAAAGAAGGAAAGAGTAGCTTGTCTGGACCAAGCATACACACAGAAAATCTGCACTAGAAATGGCATGGTTTTGAGGGTTCTGAGGAGCTGATTCTTAAAATAATTGAAAGAATAGAAAACCAAAAAAGGGTTGGGCCATGCTATTATTGAAAAAGGCAATGATGAAAATATCTACCAATTGATGAGAGGAATAGTTAGATTTTTGCACATAATACTTTATAACAGATGGAATTTAAGAAGTACTCACACCAATGAAATAATAGATCTATTAAGATGACAGGATGTTCATGAATATGAACATGAAATGCTTTAATTTTTAACATTTTGGATTCATTATAAAGGAAAGTCTTTTAAAGGACTGTTGACATTGGACAATATCCTTTTTTGATAATCAGTCACTTGATAAGCATTTATTGAGCCATGGCACTTATCTGTCATGGGACCTTGATAAAGCTAGAAAATAATTCCCCCATGGGTTAATAGATACTGAAGTACTATGAGTTAATAGATGAAAATTCAGTCTTAACGGTATTAATATAAACCCACACTCAATAACTATGGGTTAATTAATATACTACAGGCTGTGCTTACCATGGTTGCTTTGTATTAGTGCATGATATAAATTAGATTTCTGGGATTTATATAGAGGGAATAACAACTTCTATTTTGAAGTACACAAAATAAAGGACTCTAAACAAAGCATGTGTTGGAACAAAGATGGTTGTGTAACAGGAAGTACAGTAAACATCCCCTCTATCACAATAAGTCATTTTTTCAGCCTACGTCTATATGGAGAAATATATAGTCTAAGACTGGAACTGACAAGGAGAGTGCTATAAGGAGCATTTCAGCCCAAAAAGAATCTATGCACCAAAGCAAAAAGAGGTGTCCAATTATAGCACAGAAGGAGCCTAAACTTTTATAGATGCAGGAACAAATGCAACCTAGTAGCTTTATTGCTCACTATCAAGTTCTGAATCATAGATTCAGAAGCCTTGGGCTTCCTACCTGAAGGAGCAAATTTAGATGCAAAGCAGTAGCTGTATTTCCCAGACCTAGGAGTGGAGCAGGATCTCAGTTCCAGCTTGGAGTTTCCAATATCAAATAAATTATTTGGAATAATTGGCTAAAAAGGAGTCCTACAAAATTTCTTTTATGAAACAAATATGGTGCTGATACCTAAACTTAGGAGAACATTAACTGAGAAAATTATGGAACAATTTCACTAATTAATATGGATTGCAAGAATCCTAAATAAAATATTAATTAGGAGACTACAGCAATATATCACAGAAATTTAAACATTGTGATCAAATGAAATTTATACTAGGAATTCAGGGTTTGTTCAATATAAAGACAATTACTAAAACAATTGATTATATCAATAATAAAATCACACGATTATATGAATAGATGCAGAAAAGGCTTTTAACAAAATATAGCCACTCATTTCTACTAAAAATATAGGTATAAATGAATTTTTCCTTAAAACGAAAAGATCTATCTAACATCAATAACAAACATTTTCTTTTATGGAGATAAGAATGCTTCCCAAAGATCAGGAATAAATCAAGGATGCCCATTATAACCACTATTATTCAGTATTGTCTTAGAAATTATGGTGTTTCATCAGAGAGGCCTGGAGAGACTTGCATGAATTGATGCTGAGTGAAATGAGCAGAACCAGGAGATCATTATACACGGCAACAACAAGACTATATGATGATCAATTCTGATGGACATGGCTTTCAACAATGAAATGCTTCAAACCAGTTCCAATTGTTCAGTAAAGAAGGCCATATACACCCAGAGAGAGGGACATGAAATATGGACTACAACATATCATTTTCATGCTCTATATTGATGTTTGCTTGCATTGGGTTTCCTTTATCATATCTTTTTTGTTCATGTAGATACGATTGTTTTAGCACAGCAAGATAAGTATGGAAACATGTATACATATATTCGACTTGTCAAATATTTTAATATAATTAACATGTTGTAGACTTCCTGCTATCTAGGGGAGGGGAGTGGAATAGGAGGGAAAATTTGTAATGAAAAGCTTTGTAAGGATCAATATTGAAGAACTACCCATACATATGTTATGCAAATAAAAAGCTTTAATTAAAAAAAATATGGTCATAGCAATAAGAGAAGAAAAAAATTGAAGGAATCAGAATAGGCAACAAGGAAATAAAATTATCTCTTTTGCAGACTATTATGATATACTTGGAAAATCCTAAAAAAAAATTGATAAATTCCTATCTAGCATGTATTAGATTACCTGTCATCTAGGGGTGGGGGGTGGGGGGAAGGAAAGGAAAAGCTTGGGAAAAAAAAGTTTTTTTGCAAAGGTCAATGTTGAAACATGACAACGTTGAAACAAATATGAAACATATGAGTTTTCACTCATATGTTTTGTAAATAAAAAGCTTTATTTAAAAAAATTGATAAATTAATTGAAACAATAATTTTAGCAAAGCAGAAAATATAAAATAAACCCACAGATCATAAATCATTAGCATAATATATAAATATTACCAACAAAACCTTGCAAGAAAAGATAGTAAGAGATATTTCATTTAAAATAACCATAGACAATATATAGAATACTTGGGAGTATACCTGCCAAAACAAACAGTAATTATATGAACTTAATTTTAAAACACTTTTTATACAAATAAAATCAGATTTAAATAATTGGAGAAATATTCACTGTTCAAGAGTGGACTGAGCCAAAACATCAATTGGGGAATGACTAAACAAGTTATGGTATATGATTATGATGGAATACTACTGTGCAATAAGAAAAAACATGGAAAGACGTGTGAAATAATGAATAATGAAATGAGCAGAACCAGGAGAATATTTTATATAGTAAAAACAATATTGCTCAAAAAATGAAGTCATTCATAGCATCATAGCTATTTTGAGTAATATGAGCATTCATATGAACTACAAATTACTTAATAAGGAAAGTGCTATCTACCTCCAAGGAAAGAACTGATGTATGTATTATTTCGTATATATTGTATGGCACTGTATTTGTATATATCATATGTATCAAATGTTGGCCTTCTCTAATGCAGGGTTGGGAGGAAGAGAGAGAAAAAGTTTGAAACTCAAAATGTAATCAAATAAATAAACCTAAAAAAGAAAAGTAAGTCATGTGACTTGCTCAAGGTCACATAGAGTTAATGAGGAACTTGGGACTTTTTTTTGCCTTGACAAGTAGACCTTAAACCATAGCCCAGGTAGCAGTGCAAGGCACTTTAAAAATCTTATAGTTCAACTTCTCAATTTACATATGGAGATACTAAGGCACAGGAAGATCCAGTCTTTGCCATTTGGTGATCATGAATTTTAAAGAATTTGTTTCTTCAAACAAATTATATGAATCCAGTAATTTTTCAGCAATAAAATACTGTCATAATGAAGGTTTGTTTTTTTCTGGCTTATGTATTGACACCTAACATAATTTCTAAAGACTGGCTTCTTACTTCAGAAAAATCCTCTCTTCCATTATTCATAATTAATTACTAATTCTAAGCAGAGAAAAAATAGAGAGAATTAAATATCAAATTTAAGTACCCAAAGAAATTATATATAAAATATTAATGTTTCTTCCTTCTTGATCTGACAATTTTTCTAGATAATTTTAAATCCTTTTCCACTAAACTACACTTTTACTATTCTATCATTATGAATATTTAAATAGTTAAGCACATCTGAGAATGCTATTGTTAATCATAGGTAAAGACATATGTGTAGATTCTATATAGGACTATAGTATTCTGGCAGATTCATTTTTTTAAAAATGTCTTGGACAAACAAAAGAAAACAAATAAATTGCATTTTTCCAAATTAAATATGTCTGTATAGTAATATGAGAGGTGGTAGACTCTGAGATGATGTAGGATAAGATCTGGCCTCTGACACTTTCTAATTGTGTATGATCCTGGGATCTTTACTAAATTTCTCTGAGCCTTGGTTTTCTTATTTATAAAATGGGGAAACCAGTCACTGGATATCTCCACAAGGTCTTGGGAGTGCTTTATGAGCATTAAATTTCCATTTAAATGTGAATCTATTAGTGTAACTTTTCTAAAACTGATCATGTTATGAGGCACATTTTTCTTTTAAGACAGTTATGAAAGCTTGACCCTAGCAGCTTACCCTGCCTTGAGCATTGCTTCAATTTTTTTAAAATTAAATTTTCAGTTACTTCCCCCCCAAAAGAGCTGAGGCAAAGCCCAGAGGTTTGTAATTCACAAAATATCTTTAGATTTCCTTTTAAAAAATAGGACTACTTGATAATATCCTAAGGATACCCCTTCTATACCAATACAGATAGTGAACTTAGTAGTCTTAAAGAATTACCTAGCATCGAAAGATTAAGGAGCTTGTCTGAGATCACAAAACATGTCAGAGGTGGGACTTAACCCAGGACTTTCTGTTCCTGAGGCTAACTTTCTAGCCACTATTATCATGCTATACGAATTATAAACTGACAAAATGCAAAGTTTTATTATTGCATTAACTTTTTAAAAAAGCCTATAGTAGAAGCAGCTAGATGGTGCAGTAGATAGAGTACTGGCCGTGAAGTCAGGAGAACCTGAGTTCAAATCTGGCTTTAGACACTTTAATTCTCATTATCTATGTGTTTCTGGGCAAGTCACTTAACCCCAATTGCGTCCCCCCCCAAAAAAAGAAAAAAAAAGTTTATTGTAAATAGGCCTCATTTATTCAGCATTTCTTGGGAATAAAATAATCTGTATGATTTCCCCAGTAATTGAAACATCCTTGAAGTAGCAATTTTTAAAAAAATTTAATGATTTGGAAGATAAATCTTTTAAAAATGAAAAATCCTTTAACATGTATTAGACTACCTGCCATTTAGGGAAGGGACTGGGGGGTAAGGAAGGAAAAATTTCCACTAAAGAAGTACATTAATCTGAATGAAAAATAGTGTCCACTAATACTCAGAAAATTCTGCTTTTTGATCCTGAACTCATTCCTTTTCCTTGAAACTTCTAGATATTGTTTTACTCTGGGTAGGAGGTGTATGTTTTTACAATCACAATTAGTATGATTGTGACCAAAAGTTCTATCTACAACTATCCTTATAACTAATCTAGCACTGCATATAGAAATTCCAATATTGAAGTCACTTTATTAGGTCAGGACCTTATTCCTCTGGAAGATTTCTGTTAAAATGCTACTTATGAAAATGCCAGTGCTTAGCAAAAAATGCCTGGAACATAATAGGTAAACTAGATGGTACAGTGGTTAAAACACTGGACCTGAAATTATTAAGACCTGAATTCAAATTCAGTTTCAGACATTAATTGTGTTAGCCTGGGCAAGCCACATAACCTCTTTCTGCCTCAGTTTCTTTAACTCTAAAATAGGCATCCTAATAATGTCTACCTTATAAGATTGTTATAAGGATCAACTAAGATATCCATACAGTATTATACACAGAACCTATCACATAATAGGCACTTAATAAATGCTTATTGACTGAATGAATATGTCATTGGTGGCTGTTGAGTTGGTTGGTTTCTTTTTTAAAAAAAAAAATTTTACAAGCCATAATTTGCTGGAAAAGAGGAAAGGGATTTATTTAGAAATAAGGTATTTAGAAAACAAAAGAATAATAAGAAATGAGATTTCAAAATGGTAACATGTTACTTTAGCCATTCCTTAAAATCCTGGTGGAATTAGAATAGTAATGTTAAATTCAAATAGAAATATCCTCTTGTCAAATATTGACTTAGAAAATCACAAATCCATTGCTCCTGCCAGTACACCATGCTGGCTATTATATATACCATAGTGGTTATTAAAAATAGTTCTTCATTATTAGGCAATATGGCATTTACTCATTCTAAACAATGGTTGTCTTTTATGGTATGAAAATAGCTAGTGAAGACTCAGTTCTATAAGTAAATTTGTCTTCCATTTTTCTTCCTATAAAAAGGATTTCACAATCATGTATCTGCTCCAAAAGCAAAATTGAGATTCATGTCAAAGTCTAGATTTTCCTAGGAAAATCAATCTATATTAAGAGTTATATAGGAGATAGAATGACATAGTGAAAAAGACTTTGATATCTTGTAGACTCTTGGTTCCATTCCTAACTCTGACACATATGAATATAATTATTAGCAAGTCCCTTAATTAATAATTAGCAGTGTCCCTCATGCAATTATCCATTGATTATCCAGTGATGTACCACTGGAGGCAATTTCTAGACTGAGAGTGGCTTTACACTAATGAAATCACAGAACTGGCCTAAACAAAAATTAATTAAAGGGTCAATTTCAAGTAGTGATTATACATGGGGAGGGAAGCTAAAAGAAAAGATTGATTACAACTGATACTGTGAAATTATAATGATTAAACAATGTCAAAAAAAAAGGATATGAATATACATTCCATGAGGTGGCTTCTATGGGGATTGTGGAATATTGCACATATCAAAGTTCTTTGGTTAGTTTTCCCCTTCTTTTTGTTCACTGTTATAAAGAAGTGAGAAAGGGGAAAGAATTGGGAATGAAGATAATGTAAAAATATGATGTCCCTTAAGACACCAAATTTATGATGCTATGATCCAAAAGAAACTTAATATGAAAAAAAAATGGAAGGATTAGAAAGAGTTTTGGTATAGTACTTAATTTATATGGACTTTTATGACGAGGAATAATAGTCTTAGTTTAAAAAAAAGGTATGCATACAAGGTTATACTATGAGGAATTATCATATTAGGCTGAATGTTCCCCATTCATATTAATTTATTCATTCAAGAAATATTTATTGAGCTCCTATTCTAAGAAAGGCACTGTGAACATGTCACAAAAACACTAAAAATAATCACGTCTCTCTGAGAATATTCATTTAAGCACTCAGAAATATGAAATTAATATATTTCATTTCTTATATGTTCTTCATCATACTTATATGCTTCAGAAATATGAAAATGGGCTGAAATGAACTACCATATAAAGACTAATAAGCTTTTAAAAAATAAATCAGAGATGAATTTCAGATTTCTTGGAAATAAAATAAATGTAATTTTAAGATAACTATTAGGAATAATAAAAAAAAAATTTAACTTTAAATCAAAGTGGCTGAAAGTTTGTACTATTCTTACCTAAATCTGGATAACTTTATCAAGTTAGGCTTGAATTATAATATTTGCTTATGGCTTGAATGCCTCAAAGTTTAATATACAATGTTTTTCTTTTTGGTGTCATATCATTCTTTGTATCAAATGCTTCATCTACAGTACCAGGAATCTCATTTCCTTCCTATTTGTCCTATTATTTCTCTCTTTCCACTTTCCTCCCAACTCTTGACAATCTAACACTCTTTACTCTCCCATTCTACTGAGCTACTCAGGGTTTCTTTCTTTCCAAATCTATTGACCTTTTCTCCAATATTATTGTCTTTGGTATTGAAGCATTCTGTCCTTGAAAATACATCTTCCATTTGTTCCTGTCATTTATATGACCCCTTACTCTTTTTTTTTAATCTCTCCACACCAGGTTTTTCTATCCCCTTTAGTGTTTCTTTCTTTCACTACCTAACTCCAGCCATTCATTATGGCTTATTCCCCTACTCTTATAATAAATCTCTACTTTAACTCAGCTGGTGTTCCCATGATTTACTCAAAATCCCATGCTCATGACTTATTATTTCATGTTGTTGTTTATGAATATTATCAATTTGAAGAGCTTACATGAAGCAAAACTTTGTTAAGGACTTGCAAAGCATCTGTCATATATAGATATGCCCACTGGCACTTTGTTGAAAACATTTTAATATCAGTACCTGAGATGAATTAGTTATTTCACTTCTTGAGAGTAAGGACTTTTGTCAGCGATATTACAAAAGAGAGAAAAAAGACTGCTTTCTAGACTTTTCACTTTTTGGAAACGCTTATTTTTGTTTTTCTTCCAGAGATATCCTAGGAGCAATAAATCATGACAGATCCTCCCCTGTGCAACCTGCTTAAAGCTTTAATGGCTACCTCATAGCAAAGGTACATATGTGATTGCTCATGTCATCTCAAAGAGAAATCAATAGACAATCTCTTCCTGAACCCTGACCTCCTAAACAGAGAAAGCAGGGGATTTCATGGACAATACTAGCCTTGAGCATTGCCTTGTGGATAGTTCCAGGTTAAGGATTTAGGTATACACTTTTTTTTTTTTTTTTTTTTTGCTGAGGCAATTGGGGTTAATTGACTTGCCCAGGGTCACACAGCTGTTACATGTCTGAGATCACATTTGAACTCAGGTCCTCCTGACTTCAGGGCTGGTGCTCTATTCACTGGCCACCTAGCTGCCCCTAGGTATAAACTTTCTATGGAAAAAAAAGGACTCTTAGAGAAGTGTGACTCTTGGAAACAGTGTTGCTCTCTAATACTAAATTGATCACCGGGAAGGAATGAAAACCATAAAGTAGAAGAGCAAGCAACCTGGATATTTTCCACTCCACTACTACAATGAAATATTCAGACAATGAGGCAGATAGGTGGCACAATGAAATCAGGAGGACCTGAGTTCAAATGTGGTCTCAGACACTTAACACTCCTAGCTGTGTGACCCTGGGCAAATCACTTAACTCTAATTTCCTCAGCAAAAAAAAAAAAAAGAAAGAAAAAAGAAATACTTAGACAGTATGGGTACTTTGGGAAGGTGGCTGTATATATTTACCTTTCAGGGAAGTAGAAGCTATTAGGAGGTTTTTGTGGAATTACAGAGGGACTCACCAAAATGATGGGGTATTGTCTTTCTAGTAGCCTCAAGTTCAACTCCATTATGAGGAAAACAAAAACCATGGGAAAAAATACTGATACTGATACTAGAGAAGAAAAATTGTATTGATTTCTCATAGGCTATTGTGGATACTTTGTATTTTTCATTTATTGTAGGGTAAAATAAAAGTCAGCCTATACCTGATATTTGTATTATCTTGAGTGTTTGAGTTAGAGTATGGTGTCTATAATTATGAAGACCTAGACATAAGCTATGTTGGCCATTTCTCAGAGTAAACTTGGGTGAGTAGTGGATGGGAGGAGAATTATTCATCATGAATAATTTATTTCTCTACTATATTTTTCATCTCAAGGTATGGAGTAGAAAATGATATAATTGAATTTGGAGGATTTGGTACAAATTCTGACACTGGCACCTAGACTTTGGATAATCGCTCAGTTTCCTTATTTGCAAAATCAAAGAGTATGCCTTAGATAATTTCTAAAGACTTCCAGCAGCAAATTTAAGATACTAGAAATTCAATATTTTTTTATCAGGACAAAACATAAGTAGGCAAGTACAATATAAAGAATATAAGTTCTTCTGATGCTCAGTGAAGTGAGCAGACCCAGGAGATCATTATTCACGGCAACAACAAGACTATATGAGGATCAGTTCTAATGGATATGACTCTCTTCAATAATGAAATGCTTCAAACTAGTTCAAATTGTTCGGTGAAGAGAACCATATACACCCAGAGAGAGGGATGTGAAATGTGGACCACAACATAACATTTTCATGTTCTCTATTGATGTTTGCTTGCATTGTATTTCCTTTATCGGATTATTCTTTCTTCTAGATACGATTTCTCCTACACAAAAAATGATGCAATAACTATACATATATTCGATTTCTTAAGTATTCTAACATAATTATCATGTAGTGGATATCCTGCCATCTAGGGGAGGGGTGGGGAGTAGGGGGGAAAAATTTTTAACAGAAAGCTTTGTAAGGGTTAATGTTTAGGAATTACCCATACATATGTTTTGCAAATAAAAAGTATTAATAAATTTTAAAAAAGAATATAAGTTCTAGAATCAAAGCATGTGGACTCCAAACTTATGTCTGACTTACTAGCTGTGTGATTATGGGCAAGTCATTTAGTTTTGGTTAAGTTAGATTTGGTTTTCTCATATTAAAATAAGGAGGTTGTATTAGGTAGAATTTAGCTTCAGAGCTAAGATCTGATTATTCTGACTGAAGTAAAGGACAGAGTACTTGGCAGGGATCAAAAATAGGGTTTGATTCTAGGCATGTGCCTCAGACAATTCCCTAAGGACTTATCTACTAAGGCACATATTATGATATACATTAGTTCCCCAAATTGATAAAAGTCTCAGATCTCTTGTGTATTCATGTATTTCTCTTTATCAAATGAAGCTTATTGGAAACCCTCCTCCAATACGTTTCTTCCAAAAGAACAGGAGAGCAGGGCTTGTGTCTTATCTAGGCAGTTAGATAGCACAATGGATAGGAGTTAGAGTCAGGAAGACAGTTTAAATTTAACCTCATGTATTTATTTAACTATATGATCCTAGTCAAGTCACTTAATCTCTGCTTCTGATTCCTCATCTGTAAAATGAGGATAATAATAGCAACTACTTCCTGGGATGCTGTCCAACTCAAATGAGATGGGGGAAGTTAGATGACACAGTGGATAGAACACTGGCTCTGAAGTCAGTTCAAATCCACCTCAGATACTCAAAGCTTATTAGTTGTGTGACACTGAGCAAATCATTTAACTCCGATCATCCTGCCAAGAAAGAGGAAAAAAAGAATCATATACAATAATAATTGTAAGGCACTTATAGCCATAACTAACACACAGTAAGGGCTATATTCATTTTTCATTTTCAGTCATATCTGACTCTTTGTGACCCCATTAGGGTTTTTCTTGGCAAAGATACTGGAGTAGTTTGCTATTTTCTTCTCTAGTAGATAAAAGCAGACAGAGGTTAAGTGACCTGCCCAGAATCCAGTTAGTATCTGGAGCAGCATTTGAACTCAGGTCTTCCTGACTCCAGACTTAGTGCTTGATGCACTGAGTTACCTTGCTGTTTCCATCACTACATATTGTAGTAATCTTTAATTTCTGACAGGTGAAGGAAGGAGCAAGGGAAAACACCTGTCAAAGTACTTAGGAACTCATTTCAACAATTTTTGTCTTTCATAACTTAAATTTAAATCAAGAAATTGCTGCATAATGTAAAAAAAAAATTCTCACTGTGTTCAAACCCTGTGTTCAAACACTCAAGATATTTTCTTCTTGGGGTGTGGGATGTGTGACAGATTCATGGAACTCCTAGTATGGAGATACCTTCCACTCATGAAAAACTGCAACATAGCATCAGACATCTGTCTAGGGTGGGGGGTTGGAGTGGGAACTGAGAGGTTATTTTGTGTTTGCCTATGGAAACACAGCTAGGATATGTCAGAGATAGGCAGTATTCAAACCTAGGTCTTCTTAATTTTCCAAGTACTGCTCTTGGTTCACTAGATTTCAGTTTGTTCACTAAAAGACCATTAAAACACAGTTTTTATTTTAGATAAATTTCTGTCTAAACATGACTTTTATTTATAAAGTAAATTATACAGATTTTATCAGAATGAGGAAGAAATTCTTTTTTTTACTAATGCAGATGTGCAGTTTCCCAGAAATTTAATGAATGGGCTAATACAATGAGAGACTTCAGTATCACACAGGCAGAATGTCTTAGAGATGGGACTTATCTTTCTAGTGCAGAGGCCAGCTGTCTAACCACTGTGATCCTATTCAATAGTAATGTGATAAATATATAAAAATAAATTTATATGATTCAGGCTAATTCCAATAGACTTGTGATGGAGAGAGCCATCTGCATCCAGAAAGAGGACTGTGGGGACTGAATGTGGATCACAACATAGTATTTCCACCTTTTTTGTTGTTGTTTGCTTGCTTGTTTTTTTCTCTCATTTTTTTTCCCTTTTTGATGTGATTTTTCTTGTGCAGCATGATAAATGTGTTAATATGTATAGAAGAATTGCACATGTTTAACATATATTGGATTACTTACAGTCTGGGGGAGGGGGAAAAAGGAGGGACAAAAATTTGGAACACAAGGTTTTGTAGGGGTGAATGCTGAAAATTATCTTTATGTATATTTTGAAAAAAAAAAGCTTTTATTAAAAAAAAAGAGTAAACCTGTAGTGGATTGAATGCAGTAAGTTCTGGGTTCAAATGTCTCTGATACTATTAATTATGTGACCCTGGAAGTCATTTAACCTTGCTGTGCCTCAATTTTCTCATATTGTCAAATAAGAGGATTAGATTCCCTGGATTCTAAGTCCCTTCCAGCTCTAAATCTATGACTATGAATGGCTGTGACATCTTCCTCTTATATTAAATTTATACAAAGTTTGGACAAACATTAGCAAATTGATCTCATCATTCTATTCCTTTAAGTAACAATTGCTTTCAAGTCTTTTCTGTCTCATTAATAAAAAGGCTGAAAAGGGAAAGCTAAATTCAAAATATATACAGTTTATATTATATGTTACCAAACTATTATACTAATGTAACACTAGTATAATAGTATTAATATATTAGCATATATATGTATTAGATGCATAATATGTGATCATCAACCATTGCCTGGATATTAAATAAACCTTATATTTTTATTTGAGGGAGAAGCTATTTGAACAGTTTTGAGCATTCTATTTTAATAAATGTTTTCAATGAAATCTGTCAGTACAACAATCCACTGCTATTTCCTCAATCTGCTCTGTATTTGTGGAGTTCCAAGATATTACTAGGGGCCTTCAGTTTCTATCTAAAAACTCTGCCTTGTTTTCAGGGCCTTATGACTAATCCTGCCCTCAGCTTTGACCTCACACCATTAACAATCTGGGACCTCAAGATTAGATTAGTTCTATGGCTTCTCATACAAGTTTTAAATTCCCCATAAACCTTTAGTGCCACCATCTTTTGGTGGCTTTAAAATTCACAAAAATGAATGCCTACTGCAATTCATCTAACCTACAGTGATTCTTTGCTGTGACAAAGGCCATTATTCAGGAAAAGATTCCACACACATGCAGGAGATATATAATTGATGTACTTTATGCTTTGAGCCTGTTTGACATTAATTATAATCTCAAACAGCATTTTAGTCTATGTTAATAATCAAATTCCTTATAAAGACAGGAAAATAATACTACAGGTGTGAAATGGCTTGTTTAAACCTTCATAAGCAAGTAACTAAGCTAGCAACAAAGCTGAATATGAACTCTTGAAGCTCCAAATCCCCCCAAAACAAACCTTGCCTTTCTGGCCAAATGGTGTTAGCTTCAGTACAAAGTGAGGTAGGATGGGGGAGGGGGGAGTGGGAGAGAATTTATCTCTCTAATTACTCTTTTATACACTCAGCTAAAAAGAAATTTTAAAAATGCATAGAATCGTAGTGTTAAAGCTGGAAGGGCATTTAGAGGACATGTTTTGCCCTTGGAAGAAAGGAATAAGATAATAAATTGATAAGATTGGAGGAAAACATCAAGATGAGACACAAATACCGACCCCCTCAAACTTTCAACAATCAGCAGTTTTCAGTGGAAGAAAAATTGCTGTGTAAGTGCCAAGGATGGAAATGTATTTAAATTTGGTCTCTCTTTATTTGTATTGTAGCAAGGCAGTTGTAGTTTAATAGACAGGAACACACTGGCTTTAGAATCAGGAAGACCTAGTTCCAGATCCTGCCTCTGTCACTGAGTGGACAGATGAGAAAAGTCACATCAATGTTCAAATGTCTTAAGCAGCTCATTAAGAATATAAAATTATTTTAAATATTATTTAAAAAAATATATAAATTACAGAATAGTTGTCATGCCATGTAGTTGGATATAGTTTCCAGCCCAGAAGTACTCTCGAAAAAAGTACTCTCTATGAAATCATAGGTCAAAAAAATAAATAAATAAATTATAAACCCTAGGGATAGGAACCATTACTTCACCCGTGCTTCACTGCTCAGGCTACACAAATGTTAAAAAAAAAAAAAGAATGCTCTTAGATACTTGCCAACCCTTTTTGTTTATTTAAATGTAGAATTTTTTTTTTAAATGACTTTCCATAGCTTTCCTTGAAGAAAGTATAAAAATAGTAGTGGCAGCAGGAATCAAGTTATTTTTTTGAAACAGCAAAATCAGAAGGGATAGGCAATCGCCCCCAATCCTCCCTCCTTTTCTACTTGAAATGTTTCTCCCCCTCTCTCTATGTCGCTATGTCTGTCTTTCCCCTCCTTTTCTTCTTTCCCTTACCCCCCCTTCCCCCTTCTCTCCACTCACCCCACCCCCTTCCGCCTCAATTTCTAAAACAGAAGTTCTAAAGACCTGGAGAGCCTTTTAAACAACAAATCCGGGGCCCGGCTGTCACTGCCTAAATATCAACCAAAATGCTCGGTGAAGGATGTGCCTTCTCTGTTAAGCCGGGCATTGTTCTGCCAGGAGGGGGCAGGACAGGGCATGATGGTGCAGGGGCTAGGGGTTAATATTAGGAAGGAATAGACAGACAGCGTGGGAGAAGGAAAGGCTGAGAACTGAAAGGCACTAAGTTGGAGGGGATCTGGATCCGGCATGAAGACTTTTACGTTAACAGCCGCCACAGGAGAGAAATGTATCACAGCAATAGTAGTAGCTAGCAAGAGGTGCGTATCACCTGGGAGAAGAAATTTAAAGCAAAGCTTTAAAATTAATCCCAGCAAGGGATTCCTTTAATGAATACACAACACACATTCACATCGCATACACATGATAGGTGAGCTCAGTCATTCAGGCTTGCAAAAGTTCCTTGCTCTTGACTCAGTTGGTTGAGTGGTCTTTGGACTTATCTGTACGGCCCTAGGCCTTAGTTGCTCCCGGATCAGCGCTCAAGCTTTCTCTCGCCATCAGCCCAGAAGAAAGTTTGTCTGGGAGTCTGCGGGGCTCGTCCTACCTGTTGATCTTGAGGGCAAATGCTCTGCGCTCGGCGGTGGGCAGCGTGGCCATTCCTGACTCTCTCCTTCGTTGCTTCTAGGGTCCCGGGCTGGGTAGGAGAGGGAGATGAGCAAGAGAGAAGCAGCAGCCAGGCATGCTGAGGGAGAAGTGAGCCACATTTGTCAATTCTGGGTGGAAACTTCCGCATTTTCACCTTCACTGAAATCACTCAGGGGGAAGGACCAGTTGTGGCTAGCTGCCCTCTAGCCCCGGTCTGCCTGTCACCTTCCTCTTGCACGGAAACCTGAATTCAGAAAACCCTCCGAGTTTTCACTTCTTCAGGGTTTGAGGCAAACACACACACACAAACACACAAACACATTCCTTCCCTCTCTCTCCCTGGGACTTCCCTGACCAATAACAACAACAATAACTCTTACCCATGGGTGCTCTAGCAACAGCAGTCGGGATTATTTGTTGTAAATGCAACCTCTTTTCTAAATCTCTTCCTTTCCATTTCCTCCCTTTAAATAGATCTCAGCCAGAACTCAACTTTGGATGCTATGGTTCTTCTGGCAAAATTATCTGGGAAACCTTGGCAAATATATAGAACCTATTATGTCAGTCAGGATAAAGCCTATATGTCTCTCTGTCTACCTCTCTCGGTTTTTTCTCTCGCTTTTTCTCCTTCCACTCTTGTCCCTCTCCTCTTCTTCCTTTCTCATCTCTCTCATATCATCTTTTCACTTCCTCCTCCTCCTCCTCTTTCTCCCCTTCCTCCTGCTTTCTTTTTTTGCTCTCTTCCTCTTTCCTTAGCTTTCAACTCTAATATCTCTCATTTTTCTCTATCTCTTTTCCTGTCTCTCTCAACTCTTATCTCAACTATCCTCAACTTTCAAATCTTATCTTTTTCTTTCATCCTTTTCTTCTCTCATCTAATCTCTCTATGCCTTTATTTTCCCCTTCAGCATCTTTTGTAGGCAGAGGGAGAAAAGATACTAGACTATTTAAAGTAAGTTAAATATGGATATTTATTGTAATTATGTTATTTTGTACCCATTAAAGAGATGGCAAAGTTAAATCTATCCTAGAAATAAGCAGACTGATAAAAGGGTCACACACAAACAGCTTTAAGATAAATGCTTTTCTTGAAGTAAATAGCATACACCATTATTAAGAATGTGTGACTTGGGAATACATTGTATTCTACTGTCCATTTTTTGCTTTAGATATGATTAGCTAAAACTCAGATCCAGATCCCAACTGTGTTGATTCTTACTTGACAGTGTCATACTTATGCTAATGGTTGGAGCCCTAGCTCTGGAGTCTGGAAGACCCAAGGTTGGGTCAGTTGAGAGAATGGAGAAGTCATATAGCTCTTCTGAGCCTCAATTTCATTGCTAATAAGATGGGGGTACCAGTATCATCTACCTCACAGGATTTTTGTGGGGGATCAAAAGAGATAATGTATGCAAAATGCTTTGTAAAGCATAAAAGTATTATAAAAATCTCAACTATTAATATTATTTATCTTCATATTTTTTAAAATAGCATGGCAGCCTACTTCTCTTCCAGTTTATTATTTTCTTTCACTTAAACAGAGTGAAGTTTTGCCTGAAGTATTTTGCATGATGTGCATCACAAGAATAAAATACTTGAGACTCTTCTGCTTATCTATCCCTTTCATAATTTCTTCAAGTTTTCTGTAGCTCAAAATAATTCATCAAAGCTGGTTGGATGACTTTAATCATTCATTTTAATTAAATTAATCCTTTGATTTATATAATTAATTTGGACCTATTTTCATTTTATACTAGCTCTTGTAGTTAAATGCTTGCATTTCCTCATCTTGGAAAATAATTCAAAAACCTTTATTCCACTTCATTATCCCTTTTATTTACCATCCTATTTCTATCCTTTATTTCACTAACAAACTAGACATCTTTTATCTTTCTACATTTTAGTTTCTGTTTTCACAGGAATTGCATTCTAGAAGATTAGCAAGAATTTCCTTCTATCAAATCCAAAGGTCTTTTCCTGATCATCATTCTCCTTGGCACTGAGTGCTCTCTCCTTGAGCAAACAAATCTCATCTCTCCAAAAAGGTTGAAAATTCTTTAAAGAAAGGAAGAGTATATGGTGCAGTAGTAAGAATGATGAATTGGAACTCATACTCCCTGGGCCTGAATCCCAGCTCTGCTACTTATTATCTGTTTCATCTTGATCTTCCAAGGCAAGTCCCTTGGTTTCTGTAAACATCATATTTAGATTGTCCCATCTCTCCTTCTCTCTTTACTTTAAGAGGAATTTTCTTCTTGCCTCTCACTAATTATATATATTCCTTGAGACTCAACCTTCAATCTTTAACTTTTCTTTCTTTGAAAAACTCTCAGAGACCTGAAACCTGAAATGGTTTCACCTAGTGAATCTATCAAATCACCTGCTCTCCAATGCTTAATCTCTAATGGTCTAATGTTTTAGAACAATGTGGACATCCTTGAAAAGTATTTCTTGCCAAGGTCAGTGAACTTATCAACAGTATTCAAAATTTCACCATTTGCAGTAACTGATGCTTCCACATATGGATGGTGTGATTCTGACTGATTAGAGCATGTTTTCTTGGTGTTGTTAGGCCAAAATTAGCACAAGCAACAGAGAATTGATCCATACTTTGTTGAATCTTGGCTTCAGCAGCTGCATTGAGTGCACAATTATCTGCAAACAAAAAAATCATGCAGCAACACTCCCTAAATTTTAGTTCTGGCTTTTAGCCTTTTCAAGTTGAAGAATTTACCATCAGTGCTCTAGAACAATTTTTGAAAGGCTTAAGAGCTCTGACCAATGAAATGAACAGTATGATTCTGGAGGATTGATACTACTGCTCACCTCCAGACAGAGAAGTGATGGATTCAAGATGAAGAATCATCCATACATTTTTTTTAATGGTCAGTGTGGTTTATTTATTTTATTTGCTTGTTATTTTGCTAAAAGAGCTTTGTTTTTCTTATTTTTCAATTGGGAAGGGAAAGAGGTGAAAAGGATGGAGGGAAAACGAATACTTGCTCAATGAAAAAAAATTTCTTAAAATCTCTAATGTCTACCGAATATTTCCATTTGAATGTTCTGCTATCACTTCAAATTCAAAATATTCAAAACAAAAATTAATCATCTTCCCCAAAACAAGTTACTTCCAGGCAACTTCCTTATTTATGTCAACACAAATTAGTCTCCCCTTTTCATAGGTTTAATGACTTGGAGTAAAATAATAATTCACATTTACATAATGCTTTCTTCATATGGTGCTTTATACAATGATTATTATATTCATTTTATAGCTGAAGAAAATGAGGCTTAGAGAAACTAAGAATTACAGAGCTACTTTTTGTGGTAGCAAGGAATTGGAAAAAGGATGCCCATCAATTGGGAAATGTCTGAATATGATATGGTATATAAATGTAATGGAATATTATTATTCTATAAGAAATGAAGAACAAGTTGATTTCAGAAAAGTCTAAAAGACATGAACTGATGCTGAGTGAAGTAAGAAGAATCAGGACAACATTATACACAGTAACAGCAAGATTATGTGGTATTCAACTATGATTCCTTAGTTCTTCTCAGCAATACAATGCTCCAAGACAATTCTAATAGACTTGGGATAGAAAATATCCACATCCAGAGAGAGAACTATGGAGACAATACATATTAAAGCATACTATTTTCATCTTATTTTTTGTTTGCTTTTTCTTTCTCATGATTTTCCCCTCTTATTTTGATTTTTCTTTCACAATATGAGTAATCTATAAATATATTTAAAGTAATTATAAAAATTAAACTCATGTCAGATTGCTTCCTGTCTTGAGGAGAGGAAAGGAAAGGAAAAAAAAAACTTGGAACTCAAAAAATTACAGAAATGAATGTAGAAAATGATCTTTACATGTAATTGGAAAAATAAAATACTATTGAGAAAAAATAAATGTAAGCTCCTTGAGAGTAGGGATTTTCATGTTTTGTATATATGCTATGCCTAGCACATAGTAGGTACTTACTAAATAATTACTGACTAGTGAAAGCAATAGATATATTGAGTTCTCTTAGTTTAAAATGGTGACATATAATTTGTAAATGTTTATGATCTTTTAAATATGTAGGGCAGGAAACAAGACTAGCTGTCCCTTCTTCTCTCATCCCAACTCTATCTTACCCTTTAAATTCTACCCTTCTGAATACATTCCTCTGACTCTTTAAGAGTTGATCACTATTGACAAAAATATAGATTGCCCAGGTTAACAGAAGAGGAAATAAATTATTTAAATAGCCCCATTTTAGAAAAAGAAATAGAATAAGTCATTAATCAGCTCCCTAAGAAATAAATCTCCAGGGTCAGATGGTTTATATGTGAATTCTACCAAACATTCAAAGAACAATTAATTCCAATACTATACAAACTATTTGAAAAAACAGGGGCAGAAGGGATACTACCAAATTCCTTCTATGATAGCAAAACCAGGTAGGGTGAAAACAGAGAAAGAAAACTATAGACCCATTTCCCTAATGAATATTGATGCAAAGATTTTAAATAAGATTTTAGCAACGAGATTACAGAAAGTTATCTCCAGGATAATACATCTTGACCAAGTAGGATTTATACCAGGAATGCAGGGCTGGTTCAATATCAGGAAAACTATCAGCATAATCAATTATATTAATAACCAAACTAACAAAAACCATATGATTATCTCAATAGATGCAGAAAAAGCATTTGATAAAATCCAACACCCATTCCTATTAAAAACACTAGAGAGTATAGGAATAAATGGGCTTTTCCTTAAAATGATTTGTAGCATCTACTTAAAACCATCAGCAAGCATCATATGTAATGGAGACAAACTAGAACCATTCCCAATAAGATCAGGAGGGAAACAAGGCTGCCCACTGTCACCATTACTATTTAATATTGTATTAGAAATGTTAGCTTTGGCAATAAGAGAAGAAAAAGAGATAAAAGGAATTAGAGTAGGTAATGAAGAAACCAAATTATCACTCTTTGCAGATGACATGATGGTATACTTAGAGAACCCTAGAGACTCAAGTAAAAAACTACTAGAAACAATTCACAACTTTAGTAAAGTTGCAGGATTCAAAATAAATCCACATAAATCATCAGCATTTTTATATATTACCAACAAAGCTCAGCAGCAAGAGATAGAAAAAGAAATTCCATTCAGAATAATGGATGATAGCATAAAATATTTGGGAATCTATCTGCCAAGAAAATGTCAGAAACTATATGAACTAAACTACAAAACACTTTCCACACAAATAAAATCAGACCTAATCAACTGGAAAAACATTAAGTGCTCATGGGTAGGCCGAGCAAATATAATAAAAATGACAATACTACCCAAACTAATTTACTTATTTAGTGCCATACCAATCAAACTCTCAAGAAATTATTTTACAGATCTAGAAAAAATAGTAGCAAAGTTCCTTTGGAAGAACAAAAGGTCAAGAATTTCAAGGGAATTAATGAAAAAAAAAAGACAGATGAAGGTGGCCTTGCTGTACCAGATCTAAAACTATATTATAAAGCAGCGGTCATCAAAACCATTTGGTACTGGCTGAGAAATAGAGCAGTCGATCAGTGGCATAGGATAGGATATCAGGACAAGCTAGGTAGTAACGTTAGCAATTTAGTGTTTGATAAACCCAAAGACCCCAGCTTTTGGGATAAGTACTCACTATTCAGCAAAAACTGCTGGGAAAATTGGAAACTAGTGTGGAAGAAATTAGGCCTTGACCCATACCTAACACCACATACCAAGATAAGATCTAAATGGGTTCATAATCTAGATATAAAGAGTGATATTATAACCAAATTAGAGGAACATAGAATAGTTTACCTCTCAGACCTGTGGAGATGGAATAAATTTATGTCCAAAGAAGATCTGGAACTCTTAATTGAATACCAG
>JAJPUD010011722.1:0-53085 GCA_023553655.1 Myrmecobius fasciatus
AGATGAATTTTGTCGTTATTTTTTCTAGTTCAGTTAAATAATCTCTTGGGAGTTTGATTGGTATAGCACTAAATAGATAGATTAGTTTAGGTAGTATTGCCATCTTTATTATATTCGCTCGACCTATCCAAGAGCACTTGATGTTTTTCCAATTGTTTAGATCTGACTTTATTTGTGTGGAGAGTGTTTTGTAGTTTTGCTCATATAGATCCTGACTTTCCCTTGGCAGATATATTCCCAAATATTTTATACTATTGATAGTTATTTTGAATGGAATTTCTCTTTGTATCTCTTGCTGTTGCATTTTGTTGGTGATGTATAAAAATGCTGATGATTTATGTGGATTTATTTTGTATCCTGCAACTTTGCTAAAGTTGTGGATTAATTCTAATAATTTTTTAGTTGATTCTCTAGGGTTCTCTAAGTAGACCATCATATCATCTGCAAACAGTGATAATTTGGTTTCCTCATGACCTACTCTAATTCCTTTAATCTCTTTTTCTTGTCTTATTGCCAAGGCTAGCATTTCTAATACAATATTGAACAGTAATGGTGATAGTGGACAACCTTGTTTCACCCCTGATCTTATTGGGAATGGTTCCAGTTTATCACCATTACATATGATGCGAGCTGATGGTTTTAAATAGATGCTACTGACTATTTTAAGGAAAAGTCCATTAATTCCTATACTCTCTAATGTTTTTAATAGGAATGGATGTTGAATTTTATCAAATGCTTTTTCTGCATCTATTGAGATTATCATATGGTTTTTGTTAGTTTGGTTATTAATATAGTCAATTATGTTAATAGTTTTCCTAATATTGAACCATCCCTGCATTCCTGGTATAAATCCTACTTGGTCATGGTGTATTATTCTAGGAATGATTTTCTGTAATCTCTTTGCTAATATTTTATTTAAGATTTTTGCATCAATATTCATTAAGGAGATTGGTCTATAATTTTCTTTCTCTGTTTTTGTTTTACCTGGTTTAGGTATCAGTACCATGTCTGTATCATAAAAGGAGTTTGGTAGGAGTCCTTCATTCCCTATTTTTTCAAATAGTTTATATAATATTGGAGTTAACTGTTCTTTAAATGTTTGGTAGAATTCACATGTAAATCCATCTGGTCCTGGGGATTTTTTCTTAGGGAGCTGATTAATGACTTGTTCTATTTCTTTTTCTCAAATGGGACTATTTAAGTAATTTATTTCCTCTTCTGTTAATCTGGGCAATCTATATTTTTGTAGATATTCCTCTATTTCACTTAGGTTATCAAATTTATTGGCATAAAGTTGGTCAAAGTAACTCCTGATTATTGCTCTAATTTCCTCTTCATTGGTGGAAAGTTCTCCCTTTTCATTTTTGAGACTAACAATTTGATTTTCCTCTTTCCTTTTTCTAATTAAATTAACTAGAGGTTTATCTATTTTGTTGGTTTTTTCATAAAACCAACTTTTAGTTTTATTTATTAATTCAATAGTTTTTTTACTTTCAATTTTACTAATCTCTCCTTTTATTTTTAGGATTTCAAGTTTGGTATTTGATTGGGGGTTTTTAATTTTTTCTTTCTCTAGCTTTTTTAGTTGCAAGCCCAATTCATTGATTTTCTCTTTTTCTATTTTATGCAAATAAGCATCTAGAGATATAAAATTTCCCCTTATTACCGCTTTGGCTGTATCCCACAAATTTTGGTATGTGGTCTCATTATTGGCATTCTCTTGGATGAAATTAGTAATTGTGTCTGTAATTTGCTGTTTCACCCATTCATTCTTTAGGATAAAATTATTTAGTTTCCAATTGGTTTTTGGTCTATTTTCTCCTGGCCTTATATTGCATGTGATTTTTATTCCATCATGATCTGAAAAAAATGCATTTATTATTTCTGCCTTCCTGCATTTGATTTTGAGGTTTTTGTGTCCTAGCACATGGTCAATTTTTGTATAAGTTCCATGGACTGCTGAGAAAAAAGTAAACTCCTTTCTGTCTCCATTTAATTTCCTCCAAAGATCTATCATACCTAACTTTTCTAACATTTTGTTTACCTCCTTAACTTCTTTCTTATTTATTTTGTGGTTTGATTTATCAAGTTCTGAGAGAGGGAGGTTGAGATCCCCCACTATTATAGTTTTGCTGTCTATTTCTTCTTGCATCTCTCTGAACTTTTCCTCTAGGAATTTCCATGCTATACCACTTGGTGCATATATGTTTAGTATTGATATTGCTTCATCATCTATGGTACCCTTTAGGAAGATATAATTTCCTTCTTTGTCTCTTTTAATTAAGTCTATCTTTGCTTTTACTTGGTCTGAGATCAGGATTGCTACCCCTGCTTTTTTTTGTTCACCTGAAGCATAATAGATTCTGCTCCAGCCTTTTACCTTCACCCTATATGTATCTCTATGTTTTAGATGTGTTTCTTGTATACAACATATTGTTGGATTCTGGTTTTTAATCCACTCTGCTATCTGCTTCTGTTTTAAGGGAGAGTTCATTCCATTCACATTCACAGTTAAAATAACTAATTCTGTATTTCCTGTCATCTTATTTACCCTAGCTTATGCTTTTCTCTTTCTTATCCCCTTTCCCTCCTCCCTACTATTTTGCTTTTGAAAACCACTTCCCTCAAACAATCCTTCCCCTTTAGACCCCCACCCACCTCCTTCCCCTCCCCTTTCCCTCCAGTTTCCTTATAAGTTCTCCTTTTACTTTTAGAATTGCCAATTTGGTATTTAATTGAGGGTTTTTAATTTGTTCTTTTTCTAGTTTTTTTAATAATAAGCCCAATTCATTGATCTTTTCTTTCTCCATTTTATGCAAGTAAGCATCTAGAGATATAAAATTGCCCCTTAAAACCGCTTTGGCCGTATCCCACAAATTTTGGTATGTTTTCTCCTTATTGTCATTCTCCTGGATGAAATTATTGATTGTGTCTATGATTTGCTCTTTCACCCATTCATTCTTCAGGATTAGATTATTTAATTTCCAATTACCTTTTGGTTTATTTTCTCCTGGCCTTATATTGCATGTGATTTTTATTGCATCATGATCTGAAAAGGATGCATTTACTATTTCTGCCTTTCTGCATTTGATTTTAAGGTTTTTATGCCCTAATACATGGTCAATTTTTGTATAGGTTCCATGGACCGCTGAGAAAAAAGTAAACTCTCTACTGTCTCCATTCAACTTTCTCCATAGATCTATCATACCTAACTTTTCTAACAATTGGTTTATCTCCCTAGTTTCTTTCTTGTTTATTTTGTAGTTTGATTTATCTAATTCTGAGAGAGCAAGGTTGAGATCCCCCACTAGTATCATTTGGCTGTCTATTTCTTCTTGCATCTCTCTTAATTTCTCCCCTAGGAATTTGTGTGCTATTGCACTTGGTGCATATATATTTAGTATAGATATTGCTACATTATCTATGGTACCCTTTAATAAAATATAGTTTCCTTCCTTATCTCTTTTGATTAGATCTATCTTGGCTTTTACTTGATCTGAGATAAGGATTGCTACCCCTCCTTTTTTTTGTTCACTTGAAGCATAATAGGTCCTGCTCCAGCCTTTTACCTTCATCCTATATGTGTCACTATGTTTTAGATGTGTTTCTTGTAGACAACATATTGTGGGATTCTGGTTTTTAATCCAGTCTGATATCCGCTTCCACTTTATGGGAGAGTTCATCCCATTCACATTCACAGATAGAATAACGAATTCTTTATTTCCTGCCATCTTATTTACCCAAGTTATGTTTTCCCCTTTCCTTTCCCCTTTCTCCCTTCCCCCCACCTCAGTACTTTGCTTTTGATGACCCCTCCCCCAAACAGTACTCCCCTTTCCTTTCCCCTTTCTCCCTTCCCCCTTCCTCAGTATTTTGCTTTTGATGACCCTCTCCCCCAAACAATACTCTACCCTTTAGATCCCCTCCCCCTGTTTTTACTCCTTTCCCCTGATTATTCTATTTTCCCTTCTATTAGTTTGTCCCTTGCTTTTCCTCCTTTCCCTCTCACTTCCCTCTAGCAACAGACAAGTTTCTATGTGAAATCAAATGTCTGATATACACTTTTAGAGCCCAACCTGATGAGAGTAAGATTTACACAGTGCTCGTCTCCCTCCCCTCTTTCTCTCAATTATATTAGGTTTTCTTTGCCTCTTCAAGTGATTTTACCTTGTTTTTACCTCCTTTTCTTTTTAGATCTTATTTTACCACTTTTTCCCTCTTTTCCCCAGTATGACAACCTTTTCCCCTCTAGTTCTCTTTTTCATATTATCAAAGTAATATTTAGTTAATTATACCCCCAAACTTTGAGTATCCCCCTAGTAAAAATAAAGTTCTCAAGAGTCCTTTCCTTTTTTACCTTTTTATGCATCTCTTGAGTTCTGTGTTTGGGTGTCGAATTTTTTGTTCAGATCCGGTCTTTTCATTAGAAATAGGTGAAATTCACCTATATCGTTGAATGACCATCTTCTTCCCTGGAGGATAATGCTCATTCTAGCTGGATAGGTTATTCTTGGCTGTAATCCAAGTTCCTTTGCCCTTCGGAATATCTGGTTCCAAGCCCTTTGATCCTTCAGTGTGGAAGCTGACAGATCCTGACAGATTCTAATTATTGATCCTCGGTATTTGAATTGTTTCTTTCTAGCTGCTAGCAGAATCTGTTCCTTGGTGCTATAGTCCTGAAATTTAGCCACGATATTCCTTGGGGTTTTAATTTTGGGGTCTTTTTCAGGAGGTGATCGGTGAATTCTTTCAATGGTGATTTTGCTCTTTGATTCTACAATCTCAGGGCAGTTTTCTTTCAGGATTTCCTGGAAGATAGTGTTTAGATTCTTTTTTTCATCATGGCTTTCAGGAAGTCCAATAATCCTTAGATTGTCTCTCCTAGATCTATTTTCTAAGTCAGTTGTTTTTCCTAGGAGATATTTCATATTTTCTTCTAATTTTTCATTTTTTTGTTTTTGTTTGACTGATTCTTCAAGTCTTAGTGAGTCATTCACTTGCATTTGTTCAATTCTTATTTTTAAAGTGTTGTTTTCTTCAGTTACCTTTTTAAGTTCCTTTTGTAACTGGCCAATTTGTTCACTGCACTCTTTTTCCACTTCACTAATTTTATTTTTTAATAAATTGGTGTCTTTTTCATATCTCTTTTGCAGAGCATCATATCCTTCTTGCAAGATACTGTATCCTTCTTGCACTGATTTCAGTTTATTTTCCCATTTATCCTCCAGCTCTCTTTTGAGGTTCTTTATGCAATCTTCCAGAAAGGCCTTTTGAAACGGGGACCAGTGATGGTCCTTGCTGTTTTTTTCTGGATTTTTGTCTAAAGAAACCTCTGTATCTGAGGTCGTTTCTTTGCCTTGATAAAAGCTGTCTATGGTGAGAGCTCTCTTTTGCTTCTTCATCATTTTTTTTTTAGACAGAGTGGATATCTCTTTAAGGTAGGGGGAAAAAAAAAAACCTCGGCTGAAGACGCTTTGCCCTGGGGCACTTCGGCTAGTTGACTTAAGGTGCTGGGCCGGTGGGGGCTAGGACTAAGTCCGAATTACTCCTTAAACAAGGCAAGTCTGCCAGAACACCTGTCCCCAATCAGGGCAGAGTGTCCCGAGTGCCTCAGATACACTCCAGGTGTTTGGAATTTGGAGTTTGGAGTTTGGAATTTCTTCCAAGATGAGCTGAGCTGAGTCCCACCCTCACTTCCGGCCTGCACAGGGGTCGTCTATTTATCTCTCTGTCCGAGTCCGACTAACCTGATATGAAGTTCTCCAGAGAGCCGTGCCCAAATATTTCTGAGTTCGTTGACTTGAAGATCAGTTCAGAGGCTTATCTTATTGTTGATTTGAGAGAAGATCGGAGGAGAGGCAGAAAGTCACCTTTTCACTCCGCCATCTTTCTCAATTCTAATTTTTAAGGAATTATTTTCTTCAATGCACTTTTGTACCTTCTTTTCCATTTGACCAATTCTACTTTTAAATGAATTGTTTTCTTCAGGGTATTTTCCCCGCCCCAATTTTGTCAGTTCTGCTTAAGGCATTCTTCTCATTGACTTTTTGTACTTCCTTTACCATTGACCTAGTCTGTTTTTTAAGGTGTTATTTTCTTCAGGGTTTTGTGTGTGTGTGTGTGTGTGTGTGTGTGTGTGTGTGTGTGTGTCCTAAGCCATTGCTTTTCATGATTTTTTTCTTTTGTTTATCCTCACAATTTTTCCTCCACTTCTTTTGCTAGATTTTCAAGATTCTTTTTGAGCTCTTCCATGGCCTGAGGCCACTTCTTGGAGGCTTTGGATGTAGGAGTTTTGATTTTGCTACCTTCTAAGTGTGTGTTTTGATCTTGCCACTATAGTAACTTCCTCTGGTCAGAATGTTTTTTTGTTGTTTGCTTATTTCCCCTATCTGTTATTTGACTTTTAACTCTTTGTTCAAGTAGGGCTTTGCTTCCCAAGCTGGAGAGGTTTTGTCCAGCTGTTTTCAGAGACACTTTTAGGGACCCATAAGTCTTCAGTTCTTTCAAGGTAGTATGATCTAAAGAGAGGTGTGTTCATTACTCTCTCGGCCTATGTTCTGGTCTGTGGGTGACCACAAGCAATCTTTTCTGCCCTAGAACTGTGAGGAAGATTCTGCTCCACTGTGGCCCAGAAGCCATCACAGCTGCTGCTGACTTAGTGATTTGCTGAGGTCAGGGTTTTGCTGGTGTGGCCTGTACCAAACAGCTGTCCACACTCACCCTTTTGTGACAGATCTTGCTTACTGACCTTACAAGTTGTCCTCGGCTGGGAAAATAGTTTCACTTCATCTTTTTGTGGATTCTGGTGCTCTAGAATTTGTTTAGAGTCATTCATTATTTAAAGGTATTTGGAAAGGGGATAATATTACCACCTATGTTCCAGGATTTGTGGGTAAAATGATAAAGTGCTTTATAAATGCTAGCTTTTATAATTCTAGTAAGTCTCTGAGGTGGAATTTGGACTCAGGTCTTCTGACTCCAAGTCTATTGTTCTAGTCATTCCTCCATCTATATAAATAGAGAATTTATTTTCTTGAGGTTCCTGAAGGTTCTCTTACAGTCATCTCTAAAAGTAATATGAAATATCTTATAAACCTTAAAGAGATATTACATGGATGAATGAAATTGAATAACTTACACAAATGAGCATTATGTTTTATTATTATTTTTATTTTATTATATATTTAAATATATATTTATTATAATTCCCTATTGCCTTTGAGAGAAAAGGAAAAAAAAAGGTTTTTTTTGGGTAATTAAGGTAAGGAAAGATGAGATTAAAGCAGAAAAACTACACTTTGAACTTTCTGCATTTTGAATTGGGATAGGTTGAATCCTAGAACTCCATAATAGCTATTTTTTTTCTTTTCTTTCTTTTTTTTTTTTTTTTTTTGCTGAGGCAATTGGGGTTAAGTGACTTGCCCAGGGTCACACAGCTAGGGAATCTTAAGTGTCTGAGACAAAATCTGAACTCAGGTCCTTCTGACTTCAGGGTTGGTACTCTCACAATAGCTATTTTTAAGACTCTTGCATGTCAATGGATGCTCAGTGGGTGTATTTCTTCAATGAAGTATACTTCCTACACATTTTGTTTCCATTTGTTTCCATACTTCAGCAGTGGATGTTGGGGAGGACTTAAGGATTGAAGGGTTAAAGAAGAAAGGGAAATTCTCTGTAAGCTGAAAACCCTTATTTGTTTGTCCTAGTGCACATGTTGAAGACTATTAGAGAATACTACAACCTGGAGAATACCATGCCAGTCCAATTTTGGCCTTAGATTTCCTTGTTGTTTTTTGAGGAGATCTCCTTCACCCTCTTCATTCCCTTTCTCATTCCTTTTCACAAATCATATTTTATGTACTGTTTGGAGAGCACAGAGACTCATAAGCTTACAACTGGGAGGATTCTTTAGAGATAACCCATTTGCTTTAACCCATTGGTTAGGTGACTTGCGCGAAGTCATTGAAGGTAAAGGCAGTGTAGTGATTAGAAACTCTAACTCTTGAATTGTAAAACCTGTCTTCTGCAGTATATGCTGTATCCCTCCATGACTTTACAATGTGTGTAAAATGTTTCAGTATTAAGGTAGGTAATTGATTCTCCCAGTGCGGGTATATCCTCCACTGGCATAACTCAAAACTCATGTAAATCATTTCAACCTGAATGATTTTCCTCATCTTTCTGCAAGTTGTCCATAGAGAATCTAACCAGACCTGGAGGGCTCAATATGATTTTTAAATTAAGAACTAATATGGAAAATGAAATGATTGTATTTTTTCCCAGCCCATTTGAAATGGGAGAGTTGGGAAAGGAATGACAGAAACCATATTTTCAAGACCATAGGCTTGTAAACTTTTCAACTAAGATCAGTGTAGATAATTTAGTTGCAGTCCTGTGGCTAACCTTTTCATAGCCATCTCTCTTCTGGAGACAGCACAAAATACTGTGAATTACTTAGTAAATTTGATATAGGAAACTTCTTTAGATATGATCACCCTCAAATTCATTTGTAGCACATCAAATCCAATCTATAGCATAATTGCACTTGCCAAAATATCTTCCTGTTGAGAACTCGTTATAAAAAATTGAGACTTCCGGGTTTTTGAGAATCTTCATATGAGATTGTTTATGGGTATTTTTGAATCCTGGGAAGAATCATATTTCTATATTTAGTTCCTCAGCTTTTTCCATTCCCAATACACACACACACACTGGAATAACTTTTTTTGGAGACAGGGTGAAGGATAATGAGGGTCTAGATCTGTGATTTCATTGGTGTAGGCAATTACGAACAGGAGAGCTACCTCTTTGCCAATATAACTCAGGAAACTGTTTTCAATTTATGGTCTCAGACAGTTGCCAAGGGTCATTGAGAAGTTATAAATTTGTATTTATTTTGTTTAAAAATTTTATTCTGAAATTAAACATTAAAAAAGAGCATATCTATGTATCATAAGCATATGATACAAAAAGAGGATTGGATTTAAAACTGTCATTTGCTTTAAAAATGTATATAATTAGTTTCATGTAAATTTTGACTATTTTGCTTTTCTGTACTTTCTTCTGAACCTTTCTATTCTCTTTTATACACTTAAAATGTTTCAAAAGTCTTCTTTTTTTAGGGGCAGTTAGGTGCCCCTAAAAAGATTCCTTTTTTTGATATTATTATTATTCCCCCTATATTTTGTCCCTTCCCTAATTGAAACAGAGGGATTTTCTCTGTTCTTTTCCCTCCCCCCCAAATAAGTATTGTCAAGCAAAACAGATATGGAGAGTGGCTATGTCCAAAAATACATTTTTTTTACACGTTGAGTTCATCAACTCTCTGTCAGGAAGTAGTCAACTTGCTTCATCATCAGACCTTTGGAGATGTGTTTTTTAATTAAGGTTTTGATCAGAGTTCTTAAATCTTGCAGTTATTTTTCTTTATAGTTATTATACACATTGTTTTCTGGGTTTTGCTTACCTTGTTCTATATTAGTTCCTTTTTCAACATTTTTTATGGTACAATATAATTCCATCAATTTATATGCCACAATTTATTCAACTATTCTCCAGTTGATAGACATCCTTTTAAATTCTAGTTCTTTATTTTTCTCTATCTTTTAATCTACCCTTTAAAATTAGGAAGTTTGTTTTACTTGTGAATATTTTCTTCCTGGTATTTCCTTCCCTCTTACCCACCTCTCTGCCATTCCTATTTATTTTCCTATTGAGTTAAATATGTTTCTACATCAAAATGTATGTGTATATATGTGTTCAATATTTCTTTGTCTATTAAAGATGAATAATATTCATCTGATGCCTTCTTCCCCCATGTTTTCCTTAATGTTTGTATATTCTTCCCTCCACATACCCTAATTATGAAAAATAGCAAATTCCACCCCTTTCTTCCTCCTTTTTGCCCTAACAGATTCTTTCTCTCCTCCCTTCTTTTTTCCCTCTTACCCACTGGAAAAGAAATCCATCTTTAGGTCCTCCGTTGCATTTTTCAGATTGGCAGTGAGTTGGAGCATGGGTTTTTCTTATGACTACAGATAGCCTGAGTTTCTTCCCTTGAGGATGGTCTGTTCATATGCTTAGAGCATTTATAATTTGGAAAATAGCTATTTTTCTTATAAAATTGGATCAGTTCCTTATATATTTTGGAAATAAGACCTTTATCAGTAAAATTTGCAAATATCCCCTCCCCTAGGTAATTGTTTCTTTTAATCTTAGTTTTGATTTTTTTGTGCAAAATCTTTTAAATTTTATCTAACCAACATTATTCATTTTATCTTCTCTATCCCGTTTAGTCATGAACTTTTTCTTGTATTTATAGGTAATTTTTTTCCATATTTGTATAATTTGTGATGTGAATTTTATATTTAAATTTCCTTCTAGTTTGAAACTTATTGTTATAAAAGTGTAAGATGTTGGCCTAATTCTAATTTCTTCCATACTCCTCTCCATATTTCCATGCAGTTTTTGTCAAATAGTAAGTCCTTAGTGAAATAGATAGGTTATTAGTGCTTATTGGATGCTAAGATACTAGATATATTCATGTCCAGATAATTTGTTCCACCTACTGATCTCTTTATTTTTTACTCAATACCAAAATAGCTTTGAGAATTACTGTTTTGTAATAAAAGAAATCCAATGATATTGAAAGTTGGTACTTAAGGTCACATATATAAAGCCATTGCTAAAAAAAAATCTAAAGAATTATTGCTTAACAGTATAGTTTGCTGTCTGGTACTGCTAGATTCTGTTTGTTTCCATATTTCAGTATTTCTTTTGAGATTCTTGACATTTTTTGCCTCCACATGAATTTTCAAACTATTTTCTAATTCTATAAAGCTATCCTATGGTAGTTTGATCAGTATAGCATTAAATAAGTAACTAATTTATTGTCATTTTTATTATATTGATTTGTCCTTATGAACAATTATTATTTTGCAATTAATTAGTTCTATATTTCTATAAAGAGTTGTCTGGAGTTGCATTTACATAGTTCTTATGTGTATCTTGGAATATAATTCCCAAGTATTCCATACATTGTCTAGTAATTTAAATGGAATTTATCTCTCTATCTCTTCCTTCTAGGTTTTATTGGTATTTGTAAAATGCTGATAATTTTTGTGAATTTGTTTTATATCCTGCAAGTTTGCTGAAGCTATTGTTTCAAATAGTTTTTTAAGTTACCTCTATAGGGCTCATATTATCTATAAAGAGTTATAATTTTGTTTCTTCTTTAGCTATGCTTATTTCAATTTTCTTTTAAAAATCTTATTGCTATAGCCAGTATAAAGATGCCATTATTTCATTCCTATCTTACTAGAAAAAATCTAGTTTATTTCTATTACACATAATGATAGATCTTGGTTTTAGATAGAAAAGATCACTTATTCTTATTTTTCTGATAGTTTTTTTCTTAATAAAAATGGTTATATTTTTAAAAACCTTTTTCTGCATCTTTTGACATAATCATTTTATTTCGTTGCTTTTGTTATTAATGTGGTTAAATTTATAGTTTTCCTAATATTATATTATAACCTTATATTTCTAGGATAAATCCAAACTAATAATACACAATTATTGTGTATGTGGTTTTAAAGTTTTTGCTACTAATTTATTGAAAAAATTTCATTTATGTTTATTAGGGATATTGTTTTATAGTTTCCTTTTTCTTCTTTGAGTCCCCCAGTTTATATTTTAAGAGCATATCATTTCCAGAGAAGAAATTTGATTGAATTTCTTTCTTGATTTTTTCAAATAGTTATGTAGTATAAGAATTAATTGTTATTTAATGTTTTATAAAATGTATTTATGCATTTATCTGTTTTTGTAATTTCTTGGAAGTTCATTTATATCTTGTTCAATTTCTTCTTCTGAAATTGGGCTGTTTAAATTATTGGTTGCTTTTCATGTTAATTTGGATATTTTACATTTTGGTAAAAATTGTTGACTTTGTTGTTACCAAAATAGCTTTCAAAAATATACATTATTTCTTTTTCATTTAGTACCCTGTTCAGTAAAATACCAGAGGGATTGGAATTTGTTATTCTGGAGAGCAATGGAGACCCAGACTACCCAGTAAAACTGAGTATAATCCTTCAGGGAAAAAAAGTGGAAAGTCAATGAAATAGAGGACTTTCAAGCATTCACAATGAAAAGCCCAGAGCTGAATAGAAAATTTGGTTTTCAAATGCAGGACTTAGGAGAAGTGTAGAAGGATAATCAGGAAAGGGATATCATAAAGGACTTAATAAGGTTTATATGTTGACATTCTATATGGGAGGATGATATTTTTAACTCATTAGAACTTTCTCATTATTAGGGCAGTTAGAAGGAATATATATCAACAGAGGGCACAGAGATGAGTTGAATATGAAAGGATAATATCTAAAAAATTTAAGGGGTGAGAGACGTGTTCTAAGAGAAAAGGAAAGGAAGAAGTGGAATGGTTTAAATGATCTGTAATCTGTAAAAAGAGACAAGAGAGAAGGCCTCTGTTCTTGTTGCCTCCAAACACAATAGTCTTAAAGACTAAAGGTGTTTCTGGCTCATCTATATTCTTACTGGGAGGCTTCCTGAATATAGATACTAGATTTTCTGTAGGTCCAGTAGCTTGTAGATGATTTTTTTGTGCCATTCTTGGGTGGATGGAGTCACTGTAGTTTCTAAATGGATTTTTTGATCAGTATTTGATTTGGTGCAATTTTTAAACTTTTGCAAGAATAGATATGAGGAAGCCTCATCCAGTTGGCCTTCTTAGTCATATATCCTCTATGTACTTTTCATATCTTTGTATTTGCATACCTGTTTATAATAAATAGTTTTGCCTAATAGAATGTAAACTTCTTGAAGGCAGGGACTGTTTAATTTTGTTTTTCCATTTCATGCAACTAGTATAATGTCTGGCATATAGTAGGAATTAAAAAAAAATGTTTGTTGAATTGACTTGAATTGAAATGATAAATTCATTAGTTAGTTAATAGTCAATAAATGTTTATTAAGCACTTATTCTGTGTTCTGTACTGTGCTAAATTTAGCCTTATCAAATACTATTCCTGTGGCAGAGTCCACCCTTGTTACATTTTCTGCCTCATCTTATAGTTATAGCAAGTTCCAGGAATTTTTTTTTCTTTTCTTATACAGTGCATTATCCAACTGGCTCAATGCCCTAAGCTTTCTTAATTCTGCATTAAGCATAAATATTTATTTCTGCCAGAGGCTGCATCAGAGCCAATGAATTGGGATATATTATGGGTTATATTGTGCAAAATCCTCATTTTCTTTTTGTAGACTTATAATGTTATTTACACATATTACTCTGAATTCTGTCTTTCAAAAAATTTATGCTGTGAGTTGGGTCAGTAACTCTTTTTAGGAGAAAACTCATACACTATGGCTCATCTTGTTTTACATAAGAAAGGTGATAACCAGTGTTCTTTAAATTGCTCAGAATTAAAACATGTCATGCTCTTTAAAG
Source organism: Myrmecobius fasciatus (assembly GCA_023553655.1). NCBI lineage: Eukaryota > Metazoa > Chordata > Mammalia > Dasyuromorphia > Myrmecobiidae > Myrmecobius > Myrmecobius fasciatus. The sequence goes on from JAJPUD010011722.1 coordinate 13,475, forward strand.
AGGAATGCACTCAATTCAGTCTGCACCAAGTCAGGCAGAAATATGGTACCACCCTTCTAGACAGACATCTGTTCAAACATAAATTTCCTGTTTATTGAGGCTTCTGTTCCATTGAGGTAAAGGTCTTGATATGGCTGAACAAGTCAATCATTATAAACCTTGTTAGTGTGACAGTCCCCTGTGTATTGTTTAACTGGAAATGAAACACAAATACACCAACCCCCTTCAGTGTCCGCTTCACCGTGCATAAATCTGCTCTGTCTCACATCACTTGAAATGTGATGGCAATCTACCAAATGGCAGAAGAGGCTCCAGCCAAGAAGGCTAGCAATGCAAATGAGGCTTAGTCCTCTACAATAAGGTAAAAGCAAACAAATCCCTCCCTCCCTCTGGAATAATTTCCCCAAGGTAATTTCTTACTGCAGCCGAAGAATTATCTAAATCAGAACGACAGGTCACAATTACACAAAGATTTGACTTCAGATATTCCAAATGTGAGTGAAAAGATTTTTTCCTGTTCTCAGCTATTCACAGGCATATTAACAAATGCAGTGAAATCTTTGGACTCTTTTTCAGTTTGTATAATATCTTTCAATAGTTTTCTTTTCCCTTTCTTCAAACCTTCTGGTTTGCTTTTATTGATGATGAGGTAGAGATGTTCATTGCTTTTTTAACTCTTTTTTTTTTCTTTTTTGCTGAGGCAATTGAGGTAAAATGACTTGCTCAGGGTCACACAGCCAGGGCATGTTAAGTGCCTGAGACCAGATTTGAACTCAGGTCCTTCTGGCTTCAGGGCTGGTGCTCTATCCACTGGGCCACCTAGCTGCCCCTCTTTAACTCTTCAGTACTAATTTTATAGCAAAGTGTATTCTTTGGAAGGGGGTCACAAAATCAATTTCCTGACTATATGATGTCCTTTCTAACTGTGATGAAATGACTTTACCACTCTGTATTTTCTAAGGGTTTTGAAATGTGTTTTTTTTTTCATCTTGCTTTTCTCAGAAGCATATTCACAAACTCACAAAATCAAAACCAAAAAGAAGCTCAAGATATCATTCAGTCTAGACTTTGGTCTCAAGTAGACTAAATATTCTGAGTATGTGATTGCCTAAATTATTTAATCATGTAATCATTAAATCAGTTGATAATTTAAAGATTTGCTGCATTAAGATTCTGTGGATTTGTGTTCCTAGTATACTTTCTTATCAATGAAGCACTTTGCTGTTTTTTTTTTTCCTCAGGCCCAATATCAATTCCTCTTGGCACTAAATTTCATCTTTGAATGTATTTTCATGAAAGGAAAGAAATGTGGTTTTAAGTATTGTTGGTTAAGTACTGTAATTTAAGTACTGAGTAGCTCTTAATGGATAAAATATGGAAAAATTGATTCACTATTACTATTTTGTTTCATATACTTACATAGTTCTGAAAATTACCTTATGCAAAAGTCCTTGAATTATTTAGCATTAATTGAAAATTTTCTTTTACTTTTTTGAATCAAAACATATGATGTAAATTTTAAAAAGCAGTATGTTGTCTTTTTTTTTTGAGAAAAATATGCTCCTTTTTAAAAGTGAATTCTTTTTTTTGAGGGGGGATCATTTGATTCCTTTGGGGGGCAGTTTGACTTTAAGTGAAAGCAAAGTGTACACCCTCACAATGGATATAGCCCATGTTATTCCATGAATATTTCAACAATCAAAGGGGGTACTCTTTTTACTGATACTGATTACTAGTATGGTTCAGAGAAAAGAACAATAGCTTTGGAATAAAAGGAAATAGTTACAGCTGAAAAATTAGGCAACTTGAAACCAACCTGGGGATGAGTTCTGAACTTATGTGGGCTGGTCCTCTGGTGACAGGAATAAAGGTCATTATCAACCCTATACTGTTTAGCATGACATTCCAGAATTTGACACTTAGAATCTAAGGCTTACACAATGATGAAAAATATGATGATGCTAGTGGAAAGTTGCTATTGTTACTTAGAAAACAAATGTGTATTTCCTCAAACAGAAAACATTTATCACAAATCTACTTGTAGGTATCATCTTTGATGGATTCTAGTAAATGTAGCAATTGGGAAGAACATACAACTCTTTAGGAATGGTTGAAAGTACACTAGATTTGGTGTCAGAAGATCTATCTTCAACCCCCATAACTCTCATCAGCCAATGATCCTGTAATTTATTTTCTCACATTATTTTATCCCTGCAAGTTTTAGTTATCTCGGTTATAAAATAAATGGATTGGACTAGGTGATATTTAAGATTCCTTTTAGCTCAAAATTTTATATGCTGAAGTGGATTGTTGAACTAGGAAAAACCAATGGATCTCATATACTTAATGAATCTAATTCTCTGAACAAGGAGTTAAGGACTGTGTTGCTATAATGCTAAAGTATATAGTAGTGTGGATACAACTACAGAAAAATTCATCTCATTTTGGTGGGAGATGCTTTTGGTTTGTATAATAATTGGAATGCAGAATTGGCCACAATAACAATAATAAGGTCAACTGCATATAAATATATGTGTATATATTTATATATGTGTATATCTACTTTAAGATTTAAAAAGCACTTTACATGCATCATCCCAATTGATCCTTACAATAAAAACTCCTTCAGAAACTTGCTCTAGAGCCAAGATTCAGCCTTCAACTACTGGCTAGCATTATTTTTCCTGTATGTGTCCTTGAGATGTACCCTTTGCCATGCAACAGTGATTTAGTTTATCTTTTACGAATAATATAAAATAATTTCAAGTTGAAGATAGCTCTCACAACTGGTGTGTGTATGTGTGTGTGTGTGTGTGTGTATGTATATTTTCAGAAGACATAATTTCTGTTTCCTGAGGATACTTTGGAAAAGAGACAGAGGAAGGACATTTTCCTTTTTTTTGGGCAGGTGGCTGTTGTTCATGACCTTCTAAATTTAAATTACGAACCTATCCTCAATATGCTCCATAGGAGAGCTCATGAGAAAGTATGGTTCTTAGAATAAAATTATTTGAATAGTACACTTTTGAACTCATTATTGAGAATATTAAATCCTACAAAAATGATGCTTCTATAGCAGGTGTTCCAGTAACTTTGAGCTCAGACAGTGTCTTGGATTTGAAATGTCAGAGTCTGGAAGCATTATTCCCTCTTCTTTCATTGTCGTATTCCTTCCAAGACTTTGAACATCTGCTCATATTTGTTTATTGAGCCCCTGGGGCTCACTTACCCAAAATCAGCCTAACTCCATGAAATTATCTTTTTTTTTAAAAGATAGTTGTTTGTAACTCTGTTTCAAAATAACAACAAATAATGAAAAAGAATCATAGGGTGATGGCTTTTCACCATTTCTCAATTGCTGCCTTTGTAAAAGAAGGCTTTTTTATTAAGACCAACTACAGTCATTAAGGGTGTTGGAATAATAACACTGGGTCCCCAAGAGAGTGTTTCTGCTCCTTATTGCTACTGGCTTTAAATGTAAACTTTCAGCTTTGTGATTGGTTATGGGATCAGGCCAGAGGGACTGGGCAAAGAGAGGGATTCAATTCAAATCAAGACACATTTATTAGATATCTATTATGTACTGAGCATGGTTAGGTATTGTGAAAATAAAGACAAAACCAAAGTGGTCTCAACTTTTACATTCTTCTGACTGTGACCTTGATGGATCCAGGGGATGTTGACAAAAGAAGGACTTATTTCTGTGTGTGTGAATGAAGCATCTACATTAATGAGCATGTAGACTAAGCAGTATAATGGAAATACACTCAGTATACAATCAAGCTTAATTTAAATTAAATTAAAAAAGAAATAGCATTTTTTTTGAGTTAGTAGCATTTGTGAAATAAAAAACTGAGGTAGGTAAACAGATTCCAATTCTATTAACCAGCTCAGATATGCAAAGGAATAATGGTATTCTATACTTTCTACACTCAGGATAATTAATGGGCATTTGAAGTTCATTAACAACTGATAGTTTTCCCATTCATATCTTCTCCAATTGCTGCTATTAGTTGGTGTGCAATTGAACAATCACTGTGTATGATGTCACAAAACCTGTCATAGTCTGACATGAATCCTAGGTTTTAGAACAGTGGATTTTAAGTAGTTGAAAGTAAAAGTAGAATCTCCTGACAAGTTCTTTTGTGGGAAATCAGTCTAAGAGGAATGGGAAACTCTCAAAAATGAGAACATCAAGCAACTATGCTGAATGATAAAGAGGAAGACCTGCAGTATGGATAGATATAGAATTAATGAATAGGCTTAAATTTTAAAAGAAACTTACAGAAGCTAGAAGTAAGAGTAGGGAAGAGAATTATTACAAAAAATGGCAACAACAAGGGCATTTAAGAAAAGGAGAAAGGTAAATCAGATAAAATCACTGCTTGGAGGGAGACAGTATATTGGTAACTCAAGATAGAAGGAAGATAGAACCACTTAACTTTTATCTTGCAGCTATTTATTCCAACAAGGAGGATAAACTTTAGAATGGAAGAACTGATGATTAAATCTGCTAAATTCCCATAGTGATCTTTGAAAAACTGTGGTGATCATAATAAGTGTTTCCATACTGAGGCTGGAAAAATATTTTCATTTTTTAAAAGAAGATATATGTTTTTAAATTATAAGCAAGTAAGCTTGAACTTAATTCCAGACAAAATTGTAGAATATATTCTTCTATAGCATATACTGGTTAAATAATGACTTGTATATGAAAACTTAGAAATGGAGTGGTCACTTAGAAATAGTCTGAGTTCATCAGGAACAGTTGATTATTGACTACTGACAGTTCCTTTTTGGGCAGGATTTCTAGACTAGTGGATAAAGGGAGAATAGTAGACTTAGTAGTTTTGGACTTCTGCAAAGCATCAGAGGCGTCATTATTTCTCATAATATCATGCACAATATGGAGAAATGTGGAATACAAGATCACATTTAGTTAGATGGTTGTGAAACTGTTTGAATAAGGGGAGAATGGCACCTGGTATGTGCTCAGTACTAAATACTTTTAAAATAAATATTATCTCATTCAATTCCCATGTTAACCCTGGAAGGCAGGTGCCATAATTATTACCATTTTACAATTAAGGAAACTGAGGTAAACAGAAATTAAGTGATTTGCTCAGGGTTAAATAGCTAATAAGTGTAAGAGGCTGGATTTGAACTTGTCTTCCTGACTACAGGCCCAGAGCCAACTCACATTCTCTGAATTACCAGACCATAATAATAATAATTAATGAGTCAACATTATTCTGAAAAGAGATGACTGGTAGAGCATGTTAGGGAAGTGTCTTTGGCTCTGTACTGCTCAACAATTAAGTCAATGGTTTGGATGATGATAGAAATGGAATGTTTGTCAAATGTATTAATAACACAAGTTTGCTAGGGCTGTATTCATGATCCTAATTCAAAGTGGTAAAATTGAACAAGGATAAATATAAAAATCTTCCACTTGGATTAAAAAATCAATCATTATAGTATATGATGGGAGAGATATGGCTAGACAACAGTTTATAGAAAAAAAATTGGTTTTAGTGGGATCTAAGATTGATACGAGTCAACTGTGTGACATGGCAGTCAAAAATAATATTTTCAGGCTATGTTAATGGAGAAGTAGAATGAGGGAGTTGTATTTTGCTTTAAATGAGTATTTTGCCTAAAAAAGAGTTAAGCCTAACTTTCCACACTAGAAAAACTGGAGTGAACAAAGAATAATTGCTCATGCTATGCCATTCACATCCATATATTTCCTTATATCCTTCATCAAGTATGCTGAGGACCTTCCTCTATATTTTTCACTTTTTGTGAATTCTAGTAGAACAGAGGGACTATTTCTGTGGTTATCCTTCACCATCTCTAATTTTCATCATGCTTATTATATATCCATTTAATCTATTTCATGAGATAGTTTAATTGAATTGAATTCTCCTTGATAGGGATGACAGAAATAAAATAGTATTTCTTCCTACTGATGACAAAAGTCATCAGTAAATATATCCCCTTTCCTAAGTAGTGTGTCTATTCCTGCTATGTACTTGTTTTGAATATTACTTTGAAAAGGGCTTTTTTGTCACTAACATTTGTTTTATCATGCCTTCTTTTCCAGAATCAAGCCTTTGCGTTTTTAAAAAGTCTTCATTCTGTTCATTTTGATTTCTGAGTGTCATTGCTTAGGAGTTTCATTGAGGTATTTCAACTCACAGGTTGAGATAGATATAATGTATTACTAGAGCATTATTACAATTGGGTCATCTGAGGTAAAAGACTGACTTTCAGACCTACTCAAATAAAGTCCGTGGTTGAACTTAGTTTGGTTGGGTACATTACATTTAGTTCTTATTGCAAATCACTATCGAGCATCTTAAATTGTTATAGTTCATGCAAAAAATAACAACCTTCCAAAATTTATTTTAAACCTTGCATCTCTTTTCACAGAAGTGGAGGAGCAAAGGAAGAAATGATTATCTTTTCACTGAGTTTCAGTTTCTCTTCTTCTAAAAACAGAAAAATTGCCCAAATGACCTTAAATATCATGCTAAGAAAAAAAATGATTCCATAAAGATTCCTGTTTATCTTAATTTTGTTGAAAGGTTTCCTGTTAAAGATTCTTGTATGTACTGCTCTGATACTGCAAAGCCTGATGGGAGAAGAATTGGTAAATTCACTGCAGGATATGCTATATGTTAATTTCCTGAAAAAAGCTAATATTTATATAATGATTTAAGGTTTGTAAAATACATATGTTAAGTTATTTGATCTTTACAGTAATCTTGTGAAGTAATTGCTATTATTTCCTCCATTTTACTGTTGAGGAAACTGAGGTTGAAAGACATTAAGTTATTTGTCTAGTCAGTCTGAGAAAGGATTTGAACTTAGGTCTTATTGATTACAGTCACTATATCATATAACTGACTCAAAAAATATATTGCAAAGACTCCAGAGGAAGATTTGTAATTTGAAGGATTTAAAATTGAATTGAGTTTTGCGAGTCAGGTTTCCAATTACTGGATTTGCTTTTCCTTCTCAGGATGTAATATATTTTGTGCCATTAAAACAAGCTCAACAGATATATTACTCAGGTCACATGCTTCTGGCAATTGTAGAATTATGCTTTGACTTCTAGAGTTTTGATGTTCTGTGGGTTATTTCAAGGATGAGTTCTAAGATGAGATTGGGAAAACAGATGATGGGGGATCCAAAAGTCATGAGTAACTTATTCTTCTCATTCTATTGCTCCTGCATCATAAAGAGTATAGGTTTTTTTTTTTAATTAGGCTAGTGTCTCTCTCTGCCCACTGATATCTAGTTACTGAAACTCTTCTGGATTTCTTATTTTGGTTACTTGTAAAGTTGAAAGACTTGGAATCTCAAAAAAAATTGTAGTGACTCAAATGATAAAATCACTTTCTAGAATTAATTGATTGTAATTAAGTATGACTGGTATAAATTAAACTCTTTCCATTCCATCCTAAAATCGCACAATTCCTTCTTCAAATGTTTTTTCAAACTACTATTGTTGGATTTTTTTAAAGAATAGAATAATTTTTGATTGTTTTAGATAAAAAATGTCTGACAGGGTTGGGGCAGTTAAGACAAGATTAAAAAGTAACTGGGAAAGGTTTTACAAAATAAATAAAAACATAATACAATATAAATAATGCCAATTTGTGGCTTCCTAAGTTAATAGCTATTGGGAAAGATCTCTTTCTATTTGAATTTGACACTACTGATCAAGACTATCTGAAAAATATATCATAATTATGAGTGACCATTCTTCTACCATTTTATTTGACATATAGGTATCTTTGCTCTCAAAAGGAGGAAACTGAATAGTATTAAGTTGGCTCTTGACAGTGAAACTGAAATAGAATTTTATGGTTTTCTAGATAATATGTAGTAAAATTCCACTAAACGAGTTCCTTAATTCTTTGGAATGAGTGCATTATGGAGATGTTGGTAGGGAGATGGGTCACCAGTTTATGCAATATTACTCAAAATCACATTGCAATCCTGGAAAATTACATGATGGTAGGATTTCAGAGTGAGAAGGAGTTAAAGATTACCCATAATTTTATAGAAAGGAATACTGCAGTCCAGGGAGATTAAATGATTTGCAATAAATGACATAATTGGGATTTAATTACACACTTCTGTGTTTCTAGACCAGTTTTTCCTTATGTATTTTTTTTGGCTATGCCACTCTTGTAAGTAGAGGCACATTGTCTGTTTTGTGAAGTTTCAAAATTTGGTCTTTGATGGGGTCTGAGTAAATTCTTGAAAATTTAGGAAGGTTCAGAAAACCAAGATCCAGAATAAGGAGTCATGCAGCAGCAAAGACAATATCAGGGAAACACTTAACAAATGAAGTACAGTCAGGGGTGATGGTGGAAACAATTTAGACCCTAGAACTTGGGTGGAATTTGGTACACAGCACTGGGGTCCTGAAAGAAATGGGATACTCCCCAAACAATAAAGTATGGTGAATTTTTTTTATTCTTATCTTGGTTTAGCAGGATAAGGTGTTGATGGAAGGGAGAAATGAACTTGGACTTGGGTATTGATACTAATTTATATTAATGGAGGTGGGAAGTCAACTGTTAGGGAAATGGTGGCTAGTTGGTAGTCAAACCTTCTAACAGGAGGAAAGGGAATTTGGGCAGTTATTGTTGATCATACTCTGACAGTGTGCCTCAGGTTTTAAAGCTTCTCTGCTTTTTTTCATTTAACAGGGTGGGAAGGCTACTGGGGCCATTACACTGAGTTTCCTAAAGAGTGTGGGTTAAAGGAATCCTCCCATATTGTTAGTAAAAAAGTTATTGTTGCCTGGGAAAACTTCCATATCATTGTGTATAGACAACAATTTTACATCCTGTGAAATTATTGGGTTTCTACCTGCTGTTGATAGAGCTAAAATTTTCAGAATTTGAAAAAAAGCTATAATTTATATTGGACTTTAAAGTTAACTCATTTGGTCCTCAAAACAAAATTATGAGAGATCCTATTATTAGGTTCATTTCACAGAATCTTGATGCTATCTAGTCTAGTTCCCTCATTAGGGGTACAAGACTCTTGAACATGAACTCTTCTAAAGGACAAATACAGCAATGGGCTGGGGATTTAAATAGCTAGCTGACAAAGGTCTCATGAGCTTTGTGGAGAGATGATAAATATCCAAGAAATAACTAGAAAATAATTGAAATGCACTTTTTTGTTTTTCCTTTTACCTTTAAGATATTCACTGGCCATCAGCCCTAGTCAGGCAAAGAAAAAACAGGAGGCTCTGAGCCTGATAATTTAGGAAGAACATGCTAGAGCATGTCCAGAAGAGGGCAGCAAGGATAGAAAGGATAGCAATAGGAGGATTGGCTAGAGGAACTAGGGATGCTTAATTTGTAGAAGGGAAGACTTAATGGGGTTATGATAGCTTCTTGAGGCAGAAGCTTTAGACTTATTTTACTTGGCATGAGAAGGCAGGACCAGGAACAATGAGCGGAACTTGCAGAAAGAGAGATATAGGCTTGACATAAACTTCCTGATAAATAGGAAAGTTCAACATTTGAATGAGTTATTGCTGGAGATAAAATAGGATTCTTATTTAGGCATGTATTAGTCTAGATGCCCTCTGAATTTCTTTCCAAACCTGAAATTTTGTGATTAAGACTAGCCCAGAAAAAAGGATCCTCATGGCAGGCAATAACACAGCAATATCTTTCATAAACTTCTTTTTGTGTTTGGAAATGTGAGTGCTGAAATCTAGTCTAATCCCTTCATAAGCCCCTGAGATCACTTTTAATATTCCAATTCTGTAATTTCAGCTTATTTTCTTCTTTGAGATATAACTAACATTAATTTGAGTTGGCATTTCAAAAGTTTGAAACCCAAAGGGTTTTAAAATTTCAAATTTCCAGAATTTTCCCTTTTGAAAATTTCATAGCCCTAAGGGTGAAGCTCTAGGGTTTTGGTAATTGAAAACTTCTCAGGACCTGAAATCTAAGAAAATTGTCATTTAAATTTTTCATTTTAAACACTTGCTTCCAAAAGATTTGAAAACTTGAAGGTATCTTCACACTAGAACAAAGTCAAAGTCAACATAAAAGCAATAAATGCAAGATAGTTTTTATAAAGATCCTTGTGTTGTCAACTGCATGAGAACCAATAGAAATTGTGAAATATTTTCTGATGTAGATTTTATGGTTCACAGGCAAATAATATCATTAGAAGAATATTAGTTTTAAAAAGATGGACCTTTTAAGGGAGAATTTTTGAATAAATAAAAGACAAAAAATAAAAATATAATTTTAATTGTATGAATTGAAAAGCTTTTGTATGAACAAAATCAGTGCAACTAGTCTAAGAAAGGAAGTGATTGATAGGGAAAAATCTCTGCATCAAAGAATCTGATATCCAAGATAAAAGAAAAGCCATTTCCCAATGGATAAGTGGTCAAAAGATAACACATGCTTTTCATGAGAATTTCATACAATTTATAACCATGTTAATGAGTTTTCTAAGTTATTAATGAGGGAAAGACAAGTAAAAATATCTGAAGTTTTACCTCATACCTAGTAAACAAGCAAAGTTATCAAAAAATGGGGATATTTATTGTTGGAAAGGTTAACAGATAGACACATTTACATGTTTTTGGTTCATCTATTAATTGGTCTAACTCTTTTGAAAAGTACTTTGAAATTATATTAACAAACTGTCTAAAATATCCATTGCCTCTGAGGCAAAGATCTCATTGCTATACATGTAGCCTAAGGAAATCAGACAGAAAGAAAATTCCTAAATACACAAAAATATGTTAAGTGTCAGACCAGATTTGAACTCAGGTCCTTCTGACTTCAGGGCTGGTGCTTTATCCACTGTGCCACCCAAGTGCCCCATTATTCTTTTTTTTTTGCTGAGACAATTGGGGTTAAATGACTTGCCCAAGGTCACACAGCTAGGAACTGTTAAATGTCTGAGGCCAGATTTGAACTTAGGTCTTCCTGACTTCAGGATAGAGCACTAGCTGTGCTCTATCCACTGAGCCACCTAGCAGCCCCATTAGAATTCATTTTATACCTGGGTACTTGTAATATAAAGAGTCTGAGTTGGATTTGTAAAAAATGATCAGATTTGGATTGGTTCAAATTCTCATCCAGAAACCTGGGAAAATCTTTGTATTGGATAGGCCTGAAAGTTGTCACATATTTATTACCAAATCCCATTTAATGTCATTTGACTAAAATTCTAAGATGTAAATTGGATGGTTAATGGAATTTGTATTTGAAACTAGCAGCATTAACTTTTTTTCCCCCACATTGGCTCATCCATAATATCAACAATAATAGAAGTAAGTGGTAGAGTGGAAAACCATAATGAATTTGCACTGTGGAGATTTATGTTCTATATGTATGTGTTATATAATGTTATAGAAGCTCCTAAGTGGATCAGTGGAGAGAGTGTCTTGCTTGGAGTCAGGAAAATCTAAAACACTAATTTTGTGATTTTGGGCAAGTCATCTAACCTCTGTTTGCCTCAGTTTTCTTATCTGTAAAATGGGGACAATTAATAGCACCCACCTTCCAGGGTTGTTGTGAGGATAATAATGCTTAGCCTATAATAAGTGATAAGCAAATGCTAGTTTTATTATTAATTATTTGATCACAGTTAAGTCACCTGAACTCTATGAGTCTCATTTTCCTGCTTTTAAATATAGAATCAATATCAATAGCCTCTAAGGTCTTCTGAACTTTCCTCAAATTATTTGCTTTAGCTTTTCTCTTTGCAAAATTCAGTTGGATGGGATATACTTATAATTGCTTGACTTTTTCATTAAGTGTGTGTTGACCCAGCAATAGCTTTTATTTTCAATTTCTGTTCCTTGCTCCCTGAATGGTTTTAGATATGCCATGATTCAGGTAAAATAGAAATTTAGATTTATTTTTATAGATTTAGGGAAAGGTAGAATTATGAAAAGAAATTATATCTCAATACCATTGAAACAATATATCTCTTTTATGTCGTGAAAGTAGTATAGAGTCAACTGAATATATTGCTTTACATTTATTAAGGCAGAGCACTAACCTTTCTTTATATATCACTTATTGAAAAATAAATATTCCATTTACATTTCATTAGCATTATGATTAGAATTTGGGTATGGATTTTTTTTTAATGCAGATCATGACACAGTGAACAAAATAAGAATGTTTACTCCCTAATAAAATCACTTTATTACTTCCCCAGTTGTATGCAGACTTATACAGATTAGAGTTGCTACCTTGAGGTTTTAGGGGTATATACTGCTAAAAATATAGTTCATGAGACCTTATTGTCTTATTGTATGTTTTCCATTAATAATCAGACACAATCATTTCTTAGCAAAATCATTCACTAAGATGAAAGAATAGGATCAGTAATTACAAAATATTTTTCCTCTCTATGCATAAACCTGGGGCATACCAGCTATGAAGCCTTCATTCTCTGTGCAGTGGACAAACTGCAACCACATGGAGTCACAGTATAGAAAGCCAGTGACCAGGCCTCTGATCCCCAGCACAAAAAGCTTGAGATAGCTCCCTGAGAAAATATATCAAAACTTATGGTATGTAGCCAAAGCAGTTCTTAGGGGAAATTTTACATTGCTAAATTCTTACATGAATAAAATACAGAAAGACAAGATTAATGAATTGGGCATGCAACTAAAAAAGCCAGAAAAAGAACAAATTAAACCCCCCCAATTCAATATCACATTAAAAATTCTGAAAATCAAAGGAGAGATTAATAAAAATGAAAGCATGAAATCCCTAAGAGCTGGTTCTATGAAAAAAAGTATCCAGTGAAACAGTTAAACTTTTGGTTAATTTGATTAAAAAAAGGAAATCAAATTATCAGTATCAAAAAATGAGAAGGGTGAATTTGCTGCTATGAAGAGGAAATTAAAGCAATAATTATATGCTGTTTTGCCTAATGTTATGCTCATAAATCTGACAATCTAAATGAAATTCATATTTACAAAAATATAAACTGCTCAGATTAGTAGAAGAAATAAAATACTTAAATAACTCCACTTTAGAAAAAGAAATTGAACAAGCCATCAATGAACTATTCAAGAAAAAAATCTACAAGATCAGATGTATTTACAAATGAATTGTACCAAACATTTAAAGAATAATTAATTCCAATACCACATAAATTATTTAGAAAAATATGCAAAGGAGTACTACCAAATTCATTTTATGACACAAATATGGTGCTGATACCTAAAGAAGGAAGAGCCAAAACAGAAAGAAAATGATAAACTAATTTCCCTAATGATTATTGATGCAAAAATTTGAAATTAAATATTAGCAAAAAGATTACAACAATTTACCACAAGAATAATATACTATCACAGGTAGGATTTATACCAGGAATTCAGGGCTGATTCAATAATAGGAAAACTATCAGTATATTTGACCATATCAATAACTAAACTAACAGAAATAATAAAATCATATCAATAAATGCAGAAAATGCTTTTTTTGTATCTTGTCAAAATGCAGCACCCATTCTGATTAAAAGCACTATAGAACATAGAAATAAATGAAGTTTTTCTTAAAGTGATAAGCAGTATCTCTCTAAAACCATCAACTAGCATTATATGTAATGGGGATAAGTATTATAGATAAGCCTTTGCAATAAATCACTGGTGAAGCAAGTATACCCATTATCATCACTTTTATTTAATTTTGCACTATATATATATATATATATATATTAGCTTAGGAATAAGAGAAGAAAAATAAATTAAAGGAATTAGAATAGGCAATGAGGAAACAAAATTATCATTCTTTGTTATATTTAGGAAATCCTAGAGAATCAACCAAAAATTACTTGAAGTTATTAACAACTTTAGCAAAATTACTGGATGCAAAATGAACTCATAAATTATTAGCATTTCTATATATTACCAATGGAGTCCAGCAGTAAGAGGTTAAAAGAGAAATTTCATTTAAAATAAGTAGACAATATAAAATACTTAGGAGTCTGCCTGTGAAAACAAACCCAGGAATTATATGAACACAATTACAAAGCACTCTTCACAGAAATAGTCAGGTCTTGCAAATGGAAGAAATATTCATTGCTCACAAGTATACTGAACCAATGTAAGAAAAATGACAATTCTACCTAAGTTAATTTATTTATTAAGTGATATATCAATAAAACTATCAAAATTATTTTACAGTTAGAAAAAATAATAAAATTCGTCTGGAAGAACAAAAGATTAAGAATATCCAAGGAATTAAAAAATACAAAGGAATGTGACCTAGCCATTTAAGTTCTACTTGGTACTGGCTAAGAAATAGAGTAGTGGATCAGTGGAATAGATTAAGTGCGCAAGACAAAGCAATAAATGACTATAGTAATTTACTGTTTGATAAACCCAAAGACCCCAGCTTCTGAGATTAAAAACTCACTGTTTGATAAAAACTGTTGGGAAAACTGGAAAACAATATTACAAAAACTAGATGTTGACCAGCATCTTATGTCATATAACAAGATAAGGTTGAAATGGGTACATGATTTAAAGACATAAAGTGTGATGCCATCAGCAAATTAGGAGAACAAGAAATAATTTACCCATCAGATTTATGGAGAAGGGAATAATTTATGACAAAATAAGAGACAAAGAATATTGTGAAATGCAAAATGGACAATTTTGGTTACATTAAATTAAACATCTTTTGCACAAACCAATGCAACTAAGATTAGAAGGAAAGCTGAAAACTGGGATTTTTTTTTTACAACCAGTGTTTCTGATAAAGACCTCTTTTCTAAAATATATATAGAACTGAACCAAATTCATAAGAATTTTAGTCATTTCTCAATTGATAAAGGGTCAAAGTATATGAAAAGAGTTTTCAGATGAAGAATTTAAAGCTATCTGTAGTCATAAGAAAAAATGCTCTAAATCACAATTATATAGAGAAATGAAAATTAAAATAATTCTGAGGTATCACCTTACACTTATCAGATTGTCTAATATGATAGAAATGGAAAATGTCTTGTAGAAGAAATGGAAAAAATCTTGTAGAAGATGTGAGAAAATTGAAATATTAATCATTGTTGGTGGGTTGTGAACTGATTTAACCATTCTGGAGAGTAGTTTGGAACAATGCTCAAAGGGCAATCAAATTGTGCATAATTTTTGATCCAGCAATACCACTACTGGGTCTGTCTTCCAAAGAAATTATAACAAAGGAAAAAAGGCCCACATATGCAAAAATATTCATAGCATCTCTTTTTGTTGGGACAAAGAATTGAAAATTGAGGGAATGTCCATCATTTGGAAGATAGTTGGACAAACTGTGGGGTATGAATGCAATGGAATACTAGTGTTTTATAAGAAATTATAAGCAAGTGGATTTCAGAAAAATCTGCAAAGATTTACATGAACTGATGGTGAAGTGAGAAGAATCAGGAGAACATTATACATAGTTATTGTAACTTTGTGAGATGATTAGCTACAATAGACTTAGCTCTTCTCAGAAATACAATGATCCAAAAAATTTAAAAGAACTAATGATGAAAAATGCTATCTACATCCAGAAAAAGAGCTTTGGTGACTGATTGCAGATTGAAGCATAGTATTTTAATTTTTTTTCTTACTTCAGGTTTTTCCTTTTGTCCTGATTCTTCTTTTTACAACATGACTAAAGTAGAAATATGTTTAATGTGGTTGTACATGTATAAGCTATATCAGATTGTTTGCTGTCTTTGAGATGGGGGAAGGGGAATATCTTGAACTC
This sequence comes from Myrmecobius fasciatus, assembly GCA_023553655.1. NCBI lineage: Eukaryota > Metazoa > Chordata > Mammalia > Dasyuromorphia > Myrmecobiidae > Myrmecobius > Myrmecobius fasciatus. Next base: position 29,254 of record JAJPUD010011722.1, read on the forward strand.
AAAATCTTACAAGAATGAATGTTGAAAATTATCTTTATATGTGCTTGGAAAAAATAAAATAATATTAAATGCAAAAAAGAAAAAAAAGAAAAAAGTTTAGTGTTTGATCTTTTTGAGAGTCAGTTAGGTGGTATAGGGAATAAAGTGCTGGGTTTAGAGTCAGGAAGACCTGAGTTCAAATGTGACCATTAATACTTCATAGCAATATCTAACATTTATATAGAGCTTACTGTATTAAGTATTTCATAATTATTATCTCATTTCATCCTCACAACCACCCTGGAATGTAGATGCTATTTCTATCTCCATTTTATAGATGAGAAAACTGAAGCAAACAGTGGTTAAGTGACTTACCTAAGGTCACACATACGTGTATGAAGCTGCAAACTATATCCAAGCCTAGTCTTCTATCCACTGCATCACTTATTTGCCCACTAATTATTATATCCCTAGACAAAACACTTAACTTTTGCCTCAGTTTTCTCATTGTAAAATGGCAATAATAACATTCATCTCTTCTGGCTGTTGTGAGAATCAAATGAGAAAATATTCATAAAGCACTTAGCACAATGCATGGCACATAATAAGTGCTTAGTAAATGCTTATTTCCCTTCTTCCTTTAACTTACCAGATTTTTGCATGAATTATAATCTAACTTTTCTGTAGTCCTCTCCAATAGTGGCCATTTTTCTTACTCTTCTCATTTCACGAATCTGAAGATATATATTCTTAATATTCTTTCTTTCTCCTGGACAATTACAGGACCTTGTTCAATCACCTTCCTTCACAATCCTTCTTCTCTTAGAAATCTTGCTATTCCAATGCATCATAACCCTTCTGTCTTAGCCATTGCCATATATTGACTCTTAGAATTTTTGTCATTTCAATAATAACAGTATATTTTCTTTTAACAATATAAATTTGAGATTTGGAAATATTCTTTACATGAAGTTGCATGTATTGAGTATACTTCAAAGTAGAAAATTTCCTTGCACTGCCTTTAACTCCTATACTTGACATTTGGAGTTCTTTTGCAATTACAATAGAAGTAATGTTAAAACAAAGATAGAGCCCATAGAGTCTTAAGAAACAATGAGATAAAAGTGTCTTGGCTCTAAAAGCCTGTCAGTTTTTTTATATTTGTTAGTGTCCAATGCATGTAAGCATCTTTTTTTTTGCCAAGTATAAACCTAACAGATTGTTAGTTATCCCGTTAAGATGGAATTCTACATGTGATGATTTCTAAGAGCTTGAACACTCCTCTGGTCTTTTTAGAAATCTGATCAAGGATTCAAAAAAAATGTCCCATTATGTAAAAGTTAAAATGAATGGTTAAAAAACACTGGCCCTTTTTTGAAGTGGGAGATTTGTTTAGGGTACCTAGAAGAATCACAACTCAAATTATCATCCGAGATTCTTTTGCCTAACATAGTCAGCCTTCTGTCATTTTACCCATAATTGTTGCATTAATTGAATTGTTGGTATGCTTATGATTTGAGATCTACTCTAGCACAATTAGTTTCTACCAGATGAAAAATACAAAGACCAGTTCAGCCCAGGAGATAATCAATTTTTCATGCTCATTATCATTTAGATGAGTCTTGTAGAGAAGAATGATTTCAGCACAGTGCATTTTAATGTTGAGTAATACCTTATCCCTTTAGGTCACTGAGAGGAAAACTTACATGCTCAAAGTTAAATTTTTTGCACCCTGCATTGTTGGCACTAGAAAAGAAAACCAAAGAAAACTTTGTGAAAATTAAATTAGAGATAGGGGGACCAGTAAAATTACCAGTCAACTTTTTCATTTGTGTTTTTATGAGGCCTATCTTTTATCATAAAATGTATGGAATTTTAAAGTGTTGCAAAAACTCCCATCAGTGTATTATTTTTCTTTTTTCTTTCCTAACACAGAGTAAATACTTTCAGAAGTGACAGGACAATTAAAATCATAACCATATCTGAAAGTTCTCTGCCAATAAACTAAAATGACAAAATAAAACAAGGATGGGGGAGAAAATGAGATTTCATTGCTTAATTATCTAGGGCTTTGTATATGTTATTAGGAATTGTAACAAGGACAAGTAACACCTGCTAATAGATAAATGGGGAGGCCAGAGAGAGGGTCCGTTATTCATGATTTCCATGACCATGGATTCCTGAGTAATAGCAACTGAAATGTGACATCTATAAAATTCCTAAATGTCTTGTTTACCTGATCTTTTATATCAGAAGAGTGGCTGGGTGACTAGCTCAATTTACTGTAGGTAAGTAAAAATATAAAAGATAATTAAAGAACTTAGCAGTATTTTGGGTATGGCATGGATGTTCTCCAAACTATTTCTTTTACTATGATTTTTTGCCTCAAATAAAATGACCTATTATTGGTGCCAAAGATACCTCTCCTATGATCCTACCTCCTAGATGTATATTCCATAAATAAGAGGATATATAGCAGAATAGCTGAATGGATAACTGAGGTTCCTCAATAGGAAGGAATGAACAACACAGACTGAATGGAGAACAGTGAAGAGCACATAGAATATTACACTTATATGTGGAGAAGCTTTAGGCTCAGTTCTATGTGTGTAATATTTGTTCATCATCCATAACAGAAAAAAAGAGATAGGAAGGTCAAACCAAAAGTACATATGTTAAAAATGTATCTATCAAAAAAACACTCTCTCTTTCTAAAGAAACAACTTTCAGGAATAGTCTTAGGGAAATGAATGATTTTAGATTATAAATCACCTTCCTTTCTATTTCTCCCCCCTTATATCCTTGGACTATTTAAAAGGGGTCAGAGCCAGCTCTGCCTGGTTGATAAATTCTCCAGGGAAGAGCCCATTGTTCAATTACGGCATCCCTCTTTCCCTCCTCCCCCTTCCCCCAAGCCTGGTAGGAAGGCACAGTTCCCATAGGAAGCTGAATATTACTTCCCCCCCCTCTAGTCTCTCTCTACCTTCCCATTTCTAGCTTTCTTCAAATAATCATATGACTAAAGCTAGTGTGGGAAATTATTTTATATATTAGGCAGGATGTATTAACACATAAAGAGTATGTGATGAAAGGAACATTCAATGAGAAAGGAAATGATCTTTATAGGTAGTGGAAATATGGTAATCAGTGATTTTTTTTTTTAATTGCAAAGAGTCGAGAGAGACTTCCTGTTTAGATGAGGGTAGGGGGCAGTTAATTAGCATCTTTCCCCCCTGACTCTGAGCTACAAGAAATAGAAAAGTTGTGAGAATTCAAACTAGATTCCATTCACACCTTAAGGCTATACTTCCCATGACAGCACCTCCATCATCAGTGATTATCAGCTTTTCTTGCTGAGGAAGGACGTTAGGGTATCCACCCTGGCTCACGTTTTTCTCTCAAGATGGAGCATGCATTTGCACTTCTCAAATTGCATAGCATTCTCATCTTTCACTTTTCTTCTTTCCAGAACTCTTTATTAGCTAATCCCAGTCATCTACATATACAGTCTACATATTTTTTCCTCCAAAACATTGGGCACTAGTCATTGTAGGAATTTCTATACCTGAAAAACTTGGCTAAAGTCTTTTAATGATAGAATGATCTCTGGGTTGTTGTTGTTGTTGTTTTTTTTTTTTTTTTTGTCCTTTGGATTTTCAGTCCTAGAGTTTCAGATGTTCAAATTTTGGAACTTGTGTAGAATACCTTCAGTGGCATGCATCCAACTTTAGTTTCAAGACTATTCATTAGAATCACAATGCTAACCAGTGATCCATCCTTTGATGTTTGAAGAAGTATCCAATTAACTAGTGAGCATCCAGCTGGCTTTGGATTTAGCCAGCTTTTATGTGCCTGTAGAAACAGTCACTTTGCATGAAATCTAGTCATAAAGTGCTATGGGGGAAAAGTGGAGAGGGAGATTGGAGATTAAAGAAAGAAGCCTGTCTGGGAGAATTTATACTCTCTGAACTGCTGAGATAGAGAGGAGGGGAAAAAATGTTATTTACAATTTGAACACCTAGCTATGTTAAAGTTGATTCATTTTAGCAATGAAAAAGTTATATATTTTGTCTCTTTTATTTAGCATATATTATTGCAACTGCAACTTTAAGAAAAATAACTATAAAAACCATTCTTAGTTTAAAGTACAATTGGCTTGGGGCAGCTAGGTGGCGCAGTGGATAGAGCACCAGCCCTGAGGTCAGGAGGACCTGAGTTCAAATCTGGTCTCAGACACGTTACAGCTGTGTGACCCTGGGCAAGTCACTTAACCCCAATTGCCTCAGCAAAAAAAAAAAAAAAAAGTAGTATAAATTGGTTAATATCTTCTCTTTAACAAAAGATATAGTTGAAACCATGAGAAGTTGGTTTGACACTTTTATTAGGTTGTAGCACTTAAATTTCCATGTACACTCATTTTGGGGCTATTCATTAATGGATTTGCCCCCAATTCACAGAAGACATCATTATTAACTCAGAATTAAAATCAATTACTGGTAGTTTTAAAGACATCATTATTTTATTTTTCTATATAAAACCTTCAGCATTTATTAGGTGGACCAGGTTTTGACCTGAAACAGCTAATGATTTGAATCATGGAAATGCTACAGGCTGAAGTCTTTCTGGAATGATATATAATATCCTAAATAGTGCTCTGTCAATAAAATAATCATTTTCCACTCTGAAGACTAAAAATGCTATTGTATAATATTTTCCAATCTCTCCAAATTCACATGTGAAAAATCCATTTTGTTGAGAGATGACCAGTCTCATCTGATTTGTAAGCCCATGGCTTTGGAGAAAAGGTAGAATGCCATTAGAACAAATATACTGGGCTAAAAACTGACACTTCCTACATTTAGAACAGTTGCTAAGCTATGATTTAGTGTGTGTCAACTTGTGATATTTAAAGGGTATTATTTTCTTGTGGCAAATGATTGTTTATTTGGCAGCTTCTGAACACCTATATTCCATTAGAGGATTGGATGTAATATTTTTGCAGTTGGCTGTAGTAGCACTATGTTTTCTATGAAATCACAAAATAAGTATGGACAGAAGATGATTATTATGCCTTAAAGCATTTTTTTAAAAAAAGAAATTTTAGGAGTTGAGAAAAGGTACTTTCCTCCCTTCATTTTAGACGTGAAATACTATAGGCACAAACATTGTGTATGCTCTCAGACAGTCAATATTTTGGTTTCTTTTACTGATTTGTTTTTCTTTTTTCTTTTTAATTTTTGTTTTAGCAGAATGCCTACTGGGTAGGAGAAGGAGGGAGAGATATATTCATGAATAAATTTGATATAAAAAGCAAAACATCAGTTTAAATGAATAAAAAAGGAGCTTCAGAATGTTTAGGAAAAACAAGTGCGATTTTACTTTTTAAAATATTCTAAAGCATTTATTAAATTTATAAGCTTCATTTCAATTGATGTTATAGATTCCTTGCTCTTAATATTTGCTGTTCTCTTTCACTCTCAATGTAATGTACAGAATCAAAAAAAATTTCTTTGAGTCAAAATTCTTTGATTTGATGACCCACTAAATACATTTTAACCTTTGTGATATTACAATTTCAAGAGTTTGGTTTTATTTATTAGGATTAGTTAAGAGTTATATATATATATATACACACACACATATATATATGTGTATATATATATATAACTGTCAAAATTCTTGATAGAATTTTTTTCTTCTATTGGTTAAAAAATGTCTCACATCACAAATAAAAAAAATCAACTTATCCTGAAATATATTGACAAAAAAGAGAATGAAAGTTTGATTCAATAACTCTCAAGTTAAAAACTGACTATATTTCTCAAATGCTATTTCCACCAATTGACATTCACTTAAGATTGTATATCTTTTAGCCAATATTTGATCTATATACTGAACAATAGCTGCAGAATATTCTCTCCCCTTTTCATCCTCATTACATTAATCAAATGACCTCCAAGCCATGCCTCTACCTTTTTTTCAATGATTTCAGTATCAGGCCCTTAGTTTTCCCTTTCTTTTTTCTATTTTGGTGATTTCAATATATAGATAAAATAGAATAATAATTCACATTTATTTTGTGATTTAAGGTTTGGAAAAATATATAAGGAATAATTTCACCTGATACCCACAATAATCAAGTGATTTAGGTATTATTATTATTATCATTCCTATTTTGTAGTTTAGAAAGTAAAGGGTTGGCAGGTTAAGTTATTTATTTGGGTAAAAACAGCTATGATGTGTTTAAAGCAATACTGAAACCTGGGTCTTTCTGATTCCAATTTCAGCATTTTATTCATTATGCTACATAAATAATTTATAGCTTCACAGCTTTAATATATCTTGAAATACTGTGTTTTTCATTACTGTGGTCTTCATTTCCAATTTAGTCACTCCCTGATATAATCACACTTTGGAATTTATCATAAATCAATAATTGTTGACATTTAAGAGCTCAACCCTAAAGTTTTCATCTCTGGCTGCAAGCTTCTTGCTTTTACTTTTCCCATTCTCTCACTACTATAGACCTGATTTTAGTCTTCATGATTAAAACTTTGGTCTTTTACATTTTCCTTATTCTCCTAATCTGTTATATACCTTTTGATTTAACCTGTCAACTGGGATTCCCCTTGACTTGTCCTAACATGTCTTCTTCTCATTCCTTCCCTCTACTTACGTGGCTAATTAAATTCTGAAACATAAACTCCACCTCTTTTCTGTCTCATACCATGCCAAAACTCTTCCTAATTTCCCTAATTTTAATCATGATACCCTCATATTTAACCATCTAGGCTAAAAACCTCATTGTCATTATTAACTATTCCCTTTCCTCTTCCTCTTAAAAGTTTCACTTATGAAACATTTGTTTATCTTTCTGTTTGATTCCCTCAATCAAAAAAAATATCTTTTTATTCTTATATGTACAGGCAAGCAAAAAAATTTCCCCACTGATAATATAAAAAATTTGTGTCTTATTCTTCATTTTGAATCCAATAGCTTTCTGTCAAAAGGTGGTCGTTTGCTTTGACAACAATCCTTTGAGATGATGGTTAAGTTGATCAGTTATTAAGTCTTTCAGAGTTGTTTCTTTTTACGACAATGCTGTAATTGTATAAATAGTTCTAGTCTGCTCATTTCATTCTGCATCAGTTTATACAAATTTCCCCAACCTTCTCTGAAACAAGTCCCCTTCATCATATCCTATAGCACAGGAATATTCTTTTACATTCATATACCATAATTTTATTAATTCTCAATTGTTAAGTCCCTCCTTAACTTTCAATTCTTTGCTATTATGAAAAGAATTGCTATACTTTTTGGAGGGGTTATACATATTAGTACTTTTATAGTAGCTAACAGGTAGTAACTAGTAGGCTTGTAAGAGCAACAGGCATACTAGTGGTATTGATGGGTCAAAAAGTGAGTTTGGCGGAAGTTCCAAATGGATTTGGAGAATGTCCAAAGCAATTTATAGCTCTAATACCAGTGCATTAATGTGTCTTTTCCCCTTAGATCTCTTGAATTTGTCATTTTTCTTTCTTTTTTTATTAGCTTTTCCAATCTGATGTATATGAAGTAAAATCTCAGAGTTGTACTTCTTTATTAGTGATTTGGAGCAGTTTTTAATATGGCTTTGATAGCTTGGATTTTATTTTTTGAAAATTTGAGCAATTGGTAAATGGCTTTTATTCTTAAAAATGTGAACAATTTCTTTATATATCTTTTTATAAGACAAACCTGCCATGAACTTTTTTTTTTCAAAATTAACTCCTTTATCTCTAATTTTAACTGCATTGGTGGAATTTTTGGGCAAAAAAAATTAATTTTATGTAACCAAGTTTTTCCACTTTATCTTCTGTGATACTTTTCATGCATGCCTTGTTTGGTATGAACTTTTTTCTTTTTCTTTTTGCTGAGGCAAATGGGGTTAAGTGACTTGCCCAGGGTCACACAGTTAGAAAGTGTTAAGTGTCTGAGAACAGATTTGAACTCAGGTCCTCCTGACTTCAGGGCTGGTACTCTATCCCCTGAGCCACCTAGCTGCCCTGGTATGAACTTTTTTCATATGCATAGATATTAAAAATAATGTCTTCCTTGTTCCCCTAACTTGTTTCTGATGGGAAAATTTATATGTAAGTCATATGTACATTTAGAGCTAATCTTTGTACATGATATGAAGAATTGGTCTAAATCTTCATTCATTCATTCTTTCTTTTCTTGACTATCAATTTTAGTTGAATGATTTTTCTTATGTATGTAGAGTCTTTGATTTTATTTGATTCATTTGCTTTTCTATGTAGTAGTGTATGTAATCTGTTCCACTGATCAACCCATCTATTTTTAATAAGGCCAAATAATTTTGAGAATTATTGCTTTGTATTATAGCTTGAGATTTGGTACTTCTAGATTCACTTCTTTTCTACTCTCCCCTCTCATTTTTCCTTCGAGATTTTTGTTTTTTCCTTTCCAGATGAATTCTTTTATTATTTTTTTACTTACTCAACAAAGAAACCTTTTGGTAGTTTGATTGGTCTTCTAATAAATAAATTTACTTAGCTAAAATTGTCATTTTAATTATGTTGACTTGGTCTGCCCAGGATCAACTAATATTTCTTCTTTTATTAGGTATGGCTTTATTTTCATATATAGTTATATCCATTCTTGGTTGTCTCATTTTTATGTAGAATCTAAAATTTTTTCACATTCTGTACTGAATTTTTCTTTTTCTTTCTTTTTCACTGAGGCAATTGGGGTTAAGTGACTTGCCCAGGGTCACATAGCTAAAAAGTGTTAAGTTTCTAAGACCAGATTTGAACTCAGGTCCTCCTGACTTCAGGGCTGGTACTCTATCCACTGTACCACCTAACTGTCTATGAATTTTTCTTTCAATCTATTTGGTTTTTTGTTAGGAATATACAGGAATACTAATGATTTATGCGGATTTAATTTATATCCCACTACTTTGCTGAAGTTATTGTTTTAATTAATTTCTTAGTTGATTTTCTAGAGTTTTCTAAGAAATCATCACATCATCTACAAAATGATAATTTTGCATACTTTTTGCCTGTTCTTATTTCCTCAATTCTTTTAAAAATCATTATTGTAATTAGCATTTATAGCATTATATTGAATATTAGTGATGCAAATGAAGATCTTTGCTTCATTCCTGATTGTATAGAAAAGGACGCTAGGCTTTCCTCATTACATACATATAATATTGACTTTAGAAAAAAATACTACTTGTCATATCAAGGAAAAAACAATTTTTCCCCTATAACTTCCAATTAAAAAATAGAAATGCAGGCTATATTTTGTCAATAGCACTTTCTGCTTCTATGGATATATATGTGATTTTTATCATTCTTGTTAATATGGCATTTTGAGTAGTTTTTCTAATATCAAACTATCTTAATTTCTCATACAAAATCCAATTATATATGATCTTTTTTGGTAAATTGCTGTATTATTTTTAGTAATATTTTATTTAAAATTTTTGCATCATTGTTTATTGAATCAACAATTGATTAAATGACATCAACATTTGATGCTTTTTCTTTCTCTGCTTTTATTCTCCTTGGTTTGGATATCAAGGCCTTATTTGTTTCAGAGAAAGTCAAAAATTTGTCAGAATCTCTTCTTTTACTTTTTTTTGCAAACACTCTTTATAATATTAGAATTAATTTTTTTAAAATAGAATTTGCTTATAAGTCCAGTTGGTCCTAATTTTTTCTTTAGACATTAACGTATGATTTGTTTCAGTTATTTTCTGAGATTTTTAAAAAAAATCTTGATTTTTTGCTATATTAACCTGGGCATTTTGTATTTTTTGTAAATATTCATTCATTTCATTTAAATCGGTAGTTTTTTTTGCATATAGTTAGATAAATTTTGGTCTTTAATAATTTCTGTTATTTCTTATTCATTTGTTGTGAGTTATCCTTTTTCACCTTTGATACTGGCAATATGGTTTCTCCTTTCTTTTTAAAAAAGAATATAGTTGTTAGTTATTCATATATTTCATTTTTTAAAAGTTGTTTTCCTTTTATTTATTAATCCAGTGGTATTTGACATTCAATTTTGTCAATCTTTTATTTGGTTTTCAGAATTTTTAGTTTGATGTTTAATGTTATTAAACATTAATTGGTTTTCTAGTTTTTTGTTTTGTTTTTGGCTAAGAGAGAAAAGATAAGGAAATGGAAAAGAAAGAAGGGAAGGGGAGGAAAAAGACGGGGAGAGAAGGAAAGGCAAAGGAAAGAAAAGGAAGGGGAGATAAAGGAAAAGGAAGGAAGGGAAAGGGAGGGAAGGGAAGAGGAAAACAAGTGAGGGAGGAAAGAGAAGAAGGTGAAAGGAAGCAAGAGAAGGAAAGGAGAAATGTTAGGAAGGGGCAGGAAGGAGAAAAAATGGAAAGAAGAGAAGGGGAAGTAAATGAAGTAGAAGGACAATAGAAGAAAAGGGGATGGGGGGAAAGGAAAGAGAAGGGGAGGAAATAGGAAGGAAGGAAAGGGGAGAGGGAGGAAAAGAAAGGAAGGAAGAGGGGAAAAAGGGCCTGCAGAGCCAATGATTTCTCCCAAGAATTCTTGTTGAATTTTCATCCAAATTATGTAAGGCTAAACCAACCAACAAAAACCCTTACTATAAAAAGTTATAGAAGATAAAAAGAAAATTATTTCAAAATATTTACAAGGAGATCCTCAAATAAAAACATAGTTTGGATATAGCCACTAGTAGGGATATATGTGCAAGTTCCCACCCCATTACATACCAGTGCTGTAATCCAGTACTGGGGTATGAGTACCCAAGTTGCCATTTGACTCATGTTTCTACTCTTTTTTACAAAGTCAGTCCTATGGTGCTGACTTCTTGCCCTAGTACTCAACAATATTTGATTTCATACCCTAAAAAAAATCTAAAATCCAAAAAAAGCCCTCCTTGCTAGATCTTGTCTTTATACCCATAGAACTCTATCTTTCTCCTCATGTTGAAATGGGCTAGAAAATGACTCACTATGATAATTTCTTGAATTTCTCTGTCATGACTTGATCTGCTGATTTTCCTACATTTTTTTTTAAAGCAGCTGTGGAGGAGAACTGGGTTACACTACTTCATATTAAGCCATTTTAGCTTTATTCAGGAGCTATATCTTATTTCATCTTCACACACCATCCAATACTTATCATAATACTTTATTCATTGTAGGTGCTCAAGAAATATTTGTTGAATGATTGAATCATCAGATTATAGAAATATCAAACAAACTTCTCACAGAAAGATAAGCACAAGAACTCTGGGATTAGCAACCCTTCCTACTCTTTCCCTTATTCCCATGCTAAGGCTCACCTGCTATTTCTTTTTAATGAGAATTAAGCTCAGCATAAGCACTTTTGCATTTGTGGGATCACTTAAATTTGGGTACATAGAAACATTTAGGGAAATGAGTGATTCTTAATAAAAAAAATCCCAACTGTGTGTTTCTATCATTGACAGTTCAAGGACACATTGTGATACTGAAATTTATCACAAATTATTTGTGGACCAGAGAAATTTACTGTAAGATAGGTATTGCTTTAATAGAATAGACTTCTGTTAGGTTTAGGTTTAAAAATTGTAAATTTACTCCTCACAAGGCAAGTTGAAATATATATATATATAATATATATTAATGTATAATAATATATATTATATATACTATAATATACATATTATATTATATATATATTAGCTTGGTTGTGATTCTAAGTAAATATCAGAAAATAATATGTAATGACCAATTTATAACTCATAACTTTACACTACTGAAGAGGTATAAGAACAAGGCCCATGGTTTTAATAGTGGAAAAGTTTTTATATTGGGGAAATAACAAAACAATAGAATACATTGGAATGGTCCTGCCATTATTTTATGGTTGCCACTCTAATATTCTTATTGATCCACATTCATATTAAATTGATTTGATACTTTGGTGATTAGATAGCTCTCCCTGAAAGGAGGGGTGCTGCTCTTTTCTCTATATGATGGGTTGCTGTCAGTAGGAATACTTTTACTTGAATTAAAGTGAGCACAAAGGCCAATTTATAGTTCCCCAAATTTTTGCCTTCTTATTTTCTAGAGAGATTATAGTTGTGATTATGTTAGTATCAATAGTTAAGATATTATAATTGTTACATGATATAACCCATGATAATACAATATTGAAAACATTTTTAATATCTATTGAGATATCATAAGGTGATTTAAACAATTTTATACCTCATCCTTCAGTGCTATCCTCCACTAATATTGAATATAATATATCATTCATAATGGTTTATAAACAAACATTAATTACATAAATTATCAATCACAAAATATAACTATGACATGAAATTTTATAAAGAAATGATATGAGTTTACTCATGAAGAAAAGTATTGGTTAAGATTAGTAAGAGCTTACATGTTTTTGAGATTATAATCTTCCTTTCTCCTTCCCCTTCCATTCTTAGGCAGGGGAGTTTTCATCAGTACAGAGAATTCTGTTTTTGTATCAATTTCTCTTAAGTGGGAGCTATGGATCCAAGGTTGAAGGTTCTGACATTTGATGTCTATACTAGTGAGTTGTACCAGGTTGAGTTTTTTTCTCAACAACTTTCTGGGAGGTCTCCTAAGCTTTCATACATGGTATAAATTTCAATAGTGATTAAGGAAAAAAAAACTTATAATCAAAGGTAAACTGCTATTTCATTGATTTGCCCTATTCCCCATTACAACTCTAGCAAATGAGATAAGCAAGTTTTGGAGTACACCAATCAATTTATAATTTGGGCTATAATATAAAGAAAGTTAAAAATAATAAGCATTCATTAATAACCTAGTAATTTAAAGATTCACCACTCTTCTCTCACCCCCTTCATGAAAAAAGATAGTTGAATTTGCCAGATCATCATCTAAGATCATTGAGTAAATGTTGTTATATTTCAAATATCCCAAATGATGGGTAGCTAAAACAATGATGTTTATTTCAAACTTCAAGAAATATTAGGTTTGTAATTTCCAATTTCTCATATCCTTTGTCATATGAATTGTAGTATAGATCCCATGAACTTTTCTCTTCAATGTAGGGAGGAATGTTGTGCAATTGTCATTACTAAGGAGATAGCAATACAGTAAATGATATTTGTATTGTACGTACAATGAAGAAATTAATAGCTCTAAGTGAGCAAAAAACATTTATAAGTTTAAAATCCCCTTCAAAATCTTTATAAAAATTTCCTAATAATTTTATAAGATCACAGATATTCTCAAATTGGTCAGGTTGTATTATTTCTTGCTAAGAAGCATACATACTTCATTAGTAAATTGATACAAATTTAATCTAACCAAATATAATGACAGTGAACATAAATTAAGTTTATATCTATCCAGAGTTCAATATATACAGTTATCCCTTCCACATTGTGACTTTCCCCTTGGGTTCAATATAACATTGGCATAAAAAATTAAATGGGAATTTTTTGGGAAGTTTTGCAGAAGCAGCAGACAACTTGCGAAGGCCAGGATATAACACAGGAAAAGTTTAAAAACTCAGAAATGCATAAAATTTATGTATAGCATTGTATAATATCAACATATTTTAACTTTTAATGCCATAATAATTAAGACTTATCTGATATAAAGGTCAGGTCCAAAATTTTATGTGGATTTTTGAGATTGTGGAGGTGCCATCCTCTTAACTCCTGTGAAAGGAAGGGATGTAGAAGATGTGGAAGGAATTCTCTTTATTAAACAAAACAAACAAAAACTTCAAAAATATAAAAGATGTTTAGCATATTTAACAAAGAGCTTTACAATTTTACTCCTCACATATTCTTGTGGAATTATTCCATATTGAAACAGAAGGTTGTCATTTGAATTAGATAACAAGGTATAAACTAAGAAAAGATGGTTCAATCCTTAATTGTTAATATTTTAATAATTAAGGCAATAATATAACGAATATAGCATTTGAGATTTTGTCTTAAATATTTCTAAAGGACAAAATCTATCATGACTAAAGTAATAAGTAATGAGTAAACTTTATCATATAGAGTGGGCTCTTGAAAATGAATTAGAGTCTTATCTTAGTTTCTTTTTCCTGAGAGGAATTATTTAAACATTCTTATATTTAAATACATACATTTTAAGAATTGATGTGGTTTTATAATGTTGCATATTAATATAATGGTTGTTTTTAATTGTTATTATTATATTTTAATATAAAAATCTACAAAAGCTTCTCTGTTTTCCTATATATCCCTAGAGAAACTGATAAGTATGTTCCAGTTTTTTCTTCTAAAATTTCTTTCCTTTCCACTTAAAATTTTAATTTAAGCATCTGAACCCACAATATGTGTAGTTTATGATCTTTCAGTTACAGGAACTTTAAAAAGGTATAAAAATTACTAAATAATTTTCTGACCATGATCAGAAGAAAGTGATTAATTTAGTTTCTTTTTCCAGTAATAAATCATTTTGTATATATTTTTGCCTCCTGTAGTAGGAGTAACACATATCAAAACAAGAAAAGTAAGGTTTTGAAAAGATGAGTCAAAATATTTCCAGTAAATATAAATGTTGTCAAGAAGGAAGATTGTCTGTATGTCAAAGTCCATTCTACCTAAACTCATAGGCACTTGTGCTGAAGTGACAGTGACAATTGGATAAGTAAAATATATTGCCATTTTAGACAGTGGGTCTCAAGCAACCATTATGTCCCAGTATTTTTTATGAATGATATTTGAGAAAGATTTCAAAATACCTTATGAAAGTATTAAAACTAAATGGATGGAATGACATAGTATTTCTACTTAAGTTTTATTGCAGTGAGTTTTACATTAGCTCAAGAAAATGTTGGTATTGATAAAAATATAGACACATTAGTTTTAATATGTTCAGATCTTGAAAACATTTTTGGAATATCACCTTAAGTTGGAAACAATTTCAGTCTATTTACAATTGTATTCAATTACTCTAATCTATAAATTGAAATTAATTATTATAAATATTTTCATCCTATATAGATCTTATGTTGAACTATCTAAGTTAGAAGCAAGTGGTAGTGGAGAATACCATTTGGAAATTAATTTTTCCAAAATAGAGGATAAATCCAAAATTTTTATGAGTTTTTGGTATCCAAGAAGGTAAAGGATCATTTAGGAAGAATAACGAGGTAGAAGAAAACAGTATTCTTAGTAAGAAAGTGCAAAATAAGATGTGTCCAAAGAACTCATAAAATTCACTTCCCAGATTTTGGATTGGTTTTTAGCCTTTTTCATATCATGGCCCTTTTGTCAGTTGATAAAACTGATCAATCCTGCATTAGATTAATATTTTAAATCCATAGAATAAAATTGGTAAGATTATAAAAGAAATCAATTATATTGAAATAGACATAATAATATTAAAGAAGAATATTCATAAACCCCAGATTCATAATGTGTTCTATAAAAAGAAAGTCCTCCTAAGTGCTAAAATATTTACAGCAGCATTTTTTTTGTGGTGGCAAAAAACTGTAAACAAACAGATTCTTATTGACTGAAAAATAGTGAAACAAATTGTTGTACATGAATATAATAGAATGTTATTTTGGTACAAGAAATGATAAATATGATGAATGTAGAGCATGGAAAGACTTGCATGAACTGATTCAAAGTGAAGTAATCAGGGCCAAGATGATATATAATGTGACTACACAAATATAAATAGAATATAAAATGATGAAAAACGAATGGTAAAATATTAAAAAGAACAAATATGGCCCCACAAAATAGATGTGAATAGAATTCCCCCTGCTGGAACACTACACATATTTTCAGTTTTTTTTAAAAATATTGAGTGTTTTTTCTTATTTTTCATATTACTTTTTCTTTTCAAAATAATTATTTGTTATATGGGATGATTCATCCAAACCATGGGGATTAGAAAGGAAAGGTGAAGGCATACAAGGGGAAAGTTAGGTGACATAAATTAAAACAAGCAATAAAAATTTATTATTATTTTTAAAAGAATGCATGACCTGGTACATTATAAGTGGTAAAAGAAAATTCCTCTGTCTTTAATAGAATACCTTTGAAGTCATTTAAAAGAACTACTCATTAATAATGTCATCATAGAATTAAGCTGTCATGTTTTAGTTCATATTTTAACTGGACAAATTTGAATGTGTGTGGGTTATCAATATGAAATAAAAAGACTAAAATAAAATAACACAACACACCAAGAGTTCAAGATATTTTTAAACAGTTTGTTAGGTAATAATTAGTTTTTTGGTTTGGGAATTAATCTATGGTGATTCTAAAATTTCCATACTACAAGAAAAAGAAAAGACATCCAAATATGCAGCTATCAACTTGAGTGTAAGTCTCAGAGCATCTCTGGGGAATGGACCCCTTTGCAACAGTTGATAGAAAAGGTCGTTGGTGATACGAACTACATAGAAATGTTGGTTTATTTGTATGGTACTATTGTTTTTATATGGTATTATATGGTTTTAATATAGATATGTAATTTTTTTTGTGGCAAAATGGTAGGACAATTAAGTCAGAGGGATAAGAGATAGTAGGTCTGACACTGTCAATTGATCAGTGAAAATTTATAGGACTTTCATGAATTATGTGTGTCAGAGAATGACTCAAAAAGGAATAAGCATGAATCCACAAAGATAGAAACATTCTTTAGACATCTGCATCCTGAGATTTTGCATGAATTAAGGACTTTCTGAGATTCAACAGTTATTATTGTAAGTTTATGATTGCTAAATCTCTAAACAATCTCACTCATGGCTATATAATTGAAAATAAACAAAAAATAATAATAAGAAAGATTAAAGTTCTCAACTCCTCTTAGAAGACCTTTAGAGAGTGTTGTGATGAAGTATGTGAAAAAACTTTTAAGAATGTGGTTGACTGCCTTACAAAAGTATCAGTTTGGGCTTATGCTTACCCAAACAAACCCTTTGTATTATCACAGATGCTAATTTGTGAGCAGTTCTATATTTAGAAACTAATGGCCATTAAAAAGAAAAAGTTGTAGTTAGGCTTTTAGAGGAATAATGTGAGAAAACCAGTTTCCAATAAATAGATAAGAATTTTTTTGTTACCATTTAAAAGTTTTAATAATTATGTGCCTGGAGCAAAATTTTAAGTGAGAGTGGACAGCGACTCACTATGCATATTTGGATATTGCTAAAGTGCTAAATTGGATATTGCTTACCAAAGATGAGTAAAAAGCACTAAATAATTATGAGTTCAGTACATACAGGTAAAACTAATATAGATGTTAATATCCTCTTTCGTAGGCTAATGATATTGAAATTATGTTGATAAGTATGAGAAGTCAGTCATGAGAATTATATGTGATCCCAAAGAAATAATTTACAATCAAACATAAGTGCAGTGGAGAATTTGGAACTGCTGCCTGAAAGTCTAATCCACACTGGTGAATATTATTGCATTAAGCTAAATCACTTTCCTTTTATTATAGTTGGATGATTGGAATTGAGAAAAAATGAATGATGATGGTTTACATGAAATGATGCAATCAATAAAGTGTTGATGATTTAAATGGATATAGAAATATCTTTTATTATTAAAAAGCTGGAAACTTAGGAGTACAAAGAAACAACTTAAGAACAAAAAATGGTCTGAAGGACTTTAGAACTGCTGAGTTTTAGGGACCTTTGGCTCATTTGCACAAAACATGAATAAAGAGAGTAATACTGAAAAAAAATATGAGAAAGCATATAGTTGAGCACTGAGGTGTGATTTCTAAAAGAATATATTGATTTTTATAGGAGAAATTTTGTGAATAGTTTACATTTTAAGTGACAGGTAAGTCTCTTGTGTAAGATGACCCCTTCATTTAAGCCAGTGTAGATATAGGAACTTGTGTTTAGGAGCCTGATATAGGAAACTAATTATTATACATATCTGTGGTGAAAAGTAGACAGCAGAACGGATCCAACCATTCTGGAGAGCAATTTGGAGCTATGCTCAAAAAGTTATCAAACTATGCATACCCTTCGACCCAGCAGTGTTTCTATTGGGCTTATATCTCAAAGAAATCATAAAGGAAGGAAAGGGCCCACATGTGCAAGAATGTTTGTGGCAGTTCTTTTTGTAGTGGCTAGAAACTGGAAACTGAATGGATAGCCCATCAATTGGAGAGTGGCTGAATAAATTATGGTATATGAATGTTATGGAATATTATTGCTCTGTAAGAAACGACCAGCAGGATGATTTCAGAGAGGCCTGGAGAGACTTGCATGAACTGATGCTGAGTGAAATGAGCAGAACCAGGAGGTCATTATACACAGCAACAACAATATTATATGGTGATCAATTCTGATGGACATGGCTCTCTGCAACAATGAAATGCTTCAAACCAGTTCCAATTGTTCGGTGAAGAGAGCCATATACACCCAGAGAGAGGGATGTGGAATGTGGACCGCAACATAACATTCTCATGTTCTCTGTTGAGGTTTGCTTGCATTGTATTTCCTTTATCGGATTATTCTTTCTTGTAGATACAATTTCTCCTGCACAAAAAATGATGCAATAACTATATATATATATTCAATTTCTTAAGTATTCTAACATAATTATCAAGTAGTGGATATCCTGCAATCTAGGGGAAGGGTGGGGAGTAGGGGGGAAAATTTGTAACAGAAAGCTTTGTAAGGGTTATGTTTAGGAATTATCCATACATATGTTTTGCAAATAAAAAGTATTAATAAAAAAAAGTAAAGACAGCAGAGGGTGCAAAAAACCTGGGCTATTGTAGAATACAATTGCTAAGTCATTTTTGATTGGCTGGAGAGAGAATTGATTTTATTTGTTAAGAGCTTCAGTAACAGCTATTGCTTGATGGTATGGCTAAGATTGGAGAATGATCCAGTTTCTTGTAAGTGTATTTATTTGTTTACTGCTGCTACTTCTGCTTTGAGAAGGAAAAGCAGAGGGATAGAGATAGATTTCATAGTTGATTCATATTCTGATGACCTGGCTACCTTGTCTAAAGAGTCAACCTTCTATGTGCTATGAACTCTTAATTGGACCATGCAGTTTCTGGGATAGTGAAATTGTCAGATTGGATTGTTTTATGTAACCTAGAGATACTCAACTATTGAGCTCTGCAGGCCTGTGGTTTAAAGGGAATTCCTATTCATATTAAGATATAACATTTCTAAATGCCTTTTAGAGAGCTACTATAAATTGGAAGTCTTTGTAAATGAGATATCTGAGTATAGAGAAGAGAATTTGCCTGGTTTAAGAGCAGTAAGGACTAACAGAGAAGAATAAAAGATCATTCAAATGTGTTCTGAATGGACCAGTAAGTTTTGAGCCTTTGGTCTAGATTTGTAAATTATTCTAAGCACATGGATTTCCTTCATTATGAAGTTCCCATCCAGGATCCTGGAAGTATAGGTCCATTTGTTCCACAAGTTCTTAGTGCATTTGGGGGCGAGTGTGATCCAGGTTTATGTATAGGTTATGCTGCATTTTATTATTTATATACCTGATGTTTTTCTTTCTTTTTCTTTCTTGCTAAGTAGTTATTTTTTTCCCCTGAGGCAATTGGGTTTAAATGATTTGCCCAGGATCACACAGTCAGGAAGTGTTAAGTGCCTGAGGCAGATGTGAACTCAGATTTTCCTGACTTCAGGACTGGTACTCTATCCACTGTGCCACCTAGCTGCCCCTAAGTAATGATTTTTAAGACATTAAAGTGTCATTACTGTAATAATGACTGTTTAATGACTGTGTAAGTATCACATACTTTGTGGGAATATTATATTTTGAGCCACTACTTGTATATGTAGAAATGCTTCAGAGTTTTTAGCTCTTCAAGAATTAGAATGGTGAGCAGGAAAATTTTATTTCTCTTTAGTTACTCTTGGGAACCTAAGAAAATTTAAATGTAACTATCTTATAGTACTTTATTTTTGGGAACCTGGACCTGAGAGCAAGTTGGAGTGAGGGAGCCAACATAGAAAGGGAAGAGGTATCTGTACATCTCTTCAAGAAATGACATATTCACCATTGAGATAGCTATACTATCTAAAGGAACACATTCCAGTGATTCCACTGCTATTATATAACAAATAGTGAAACATTCATTCTTTTCGAAATTGTCAACAGCTAGGTATCATGATCACTTACCTGAATCTAACATAATTTCTTTTGAAGAAATGAAGGCAGATATTTTTTCTTTCAAACTACTTTGCATAGAAGATCTTCTTCTGAGTCTTAGATTTTGAGATTTCATTTTTATTCCTGCATTCCACTCTGATTATGTTTTTAAACTGGCCAGAGAAAATTTCCTTATTTTGGGGTCAAAGTTTGCCTTAATTATCTCAAAGAGTTAATAATTATTCATTTATTGGAAGAGAACAATTTGTTCCTTCCTTGAATTCTCAATCTGTAATTTTTCACTTATTTTAAGAATTTTTGTGGTTCTTGGTCAAGAATTTGTCATCTTTTTTTTTAAATTCAAAGGTAAATAATTTTTATCTAGATCCTATATAGAGAAATGCAATTTGGGTCCATCACAGATATGAAATTTCATTTGTCTAAATGAATGCTTAAAATGCACATTAAATAAACTAGCATTCTCTTAGACTTCAAAGATAATCTTGGACTAATGTTCTCTCAACTTTTTTTAGGCTCCAATTCCTGCAATTTTCCTGGAATCTTTATGATTCCTACTTACTTGGATCCTAAATATCTGGAATATTTCAAATTGAGAATTGTAGTGTTCTTGGCCTGTCAGGATGGTGAAGAATTTGCCTAGGTGAGAAGACACAGGATACTTAGGGCACCACCAAATGAGGTGCCATTTTGAGTTTTCTAAGCCAAATTTGGGTAGTTACATTCATGTTAGCCAATTACCAGTGGCAGTGAAGAACCTTCATTTGCTGGGTTTCTATATTTCTTGGGAATTCACTGAAGATGGAGTTGATTTAGTTTCAGATACTTACTAGTCCTTTGACACTAGGCAAGTCTCTTAACCATTGTTAACTTTAGTTTCCTCAAATGTAAAATGGTGCTTACCATTGTTGTGTGATCAGCTTATTTCTGTGAGGTTTTTGTATGATCAGCTGAAATAATATTTATAAAGTGCTTAGTATAGTATTTGGCATATAGTAAGAGATAAATTTATATCCATATCCATAAATGTGTATATATTATATGTACCTATGGATCCATTGACAAGACTAAACTCTCAGATATCTAGGCATTCTAATGCTCATGTGTGGTCTATGCCCCATAGTCTTTATGACTCAGGTAGAATTCAAAGGTCCTGACCCAGAAGAGATGAGAAAATTAAACCAAGTAGGACACTTTCTGAGCAAATGGATAAAATTGCTCTGAGTAGCTTATTCAGATATCTGATCAACTAATAATAATGGGGACTCTATTGAAATAAAGGTCTTTAATGTCTTTATGGAGTTCAATTAACTCAGGACAAGACTAATTATATATATATATATATTTTATTAATTTTTTTTTGCAAAACATATGTATGGGTAATTCCTAAACATTAACCCTTACAAAGTTTTCTGTTACAAATTTTTCCCCCTACTCCCCACCCCTCCCCGAGATGGCAGGATATCCACTACATGATAATTATGTTAGAATACATAAGAAATTGAATATATGTACAGTTATTGCATCATTTTTTGTGCAGGAGAAATCATACCTACAAGAAAAAATAATCTGATAAAGGAAACACAATGCAAGCAAATAACAATAGAGAACATGAAAATGTTATGTTGTGGTCCACATTCCACATCCCTCTCTCTGGGTGCATATGGCTCTCTTCACCGAACAATTGGAACTGGTTTGAAGCATTTCATTGTTGAAGAGGGTCATGTCCATTAGAACTGACCCTCATATAGTATTGTTGTTGCCGTGAATAATGATCTCTCGATTCTGCTCACTTCACTGAGCATTACTTCATGCAAGTCCCTCCAGGCCTCTCTGAAATCGTCCTGATAGTCATTTCTTACAGAACAATAATATTCCATAACATTCATATACCGTAATTTATTCAGCCACTCTTCAATTGATGGGCATCCATTCAGTTTCCAGTTTCTAGCCACTACAAAAAGAGCTGCCACAAACATTCTTGCCCTTTTCTTCTCTTATGATTTCTTTGGGATATAAGCCTAATAGAAACACTGCTGGGTCAAAGGGTATGCATAGTTTGATAACTTTTTGAGCATAGCTCCAAATTGCTCTCCAGAATGGCTGGATCCATTCACAGCTCCACCAACAATGCATCAGTGTCCCAGTCTTCCCACATCCCCTCCAACATTCATCTTTATCTTTTCCTTGTCATTTTAGCCAATCTGACAGGTGTGTAGTGGTACCTCAGAGTTGTCTTAATTTGCATTTCTCTGATCAATAGTGATTTGGAGCACCTTTTCATATGATTACAAATAGTTTTAATTTCCTCATCTGAAAATTGTCTGTTCATATCCTTTGACCATTTATCAATTGGAGAATGGCTTGAATTATTATAAATATGAGACAATTCTCTATATGTCTGAGAGATGAGACCTTTATCAGAACCCTCAAATGTAAAGATGATTTCCCAATTTGATGCTTCCCTCCTAATCTTGTCTGCATTAGTTTTGTTTGTACAGAAACTTTTTAACTTAATATAATCAAAATTATCTATCTGGTGTTCAATTAGGAGTTCCAGATCTTCTTTGGACATAAATTTATTCCATCTCCACAGGTCTGAGAGGTAAACTATCCTATGTTCCTCTAATTTGGTTATAATATCACTCTTTATATCTAGGTCATGAACCCATCTTATCTTGGTGTATGGTGTTAGGTGTGGGTCCAGCCTTAATTTCTTCCACACTAGTTTCCAATTTTCCCAGCAGCTTTTGCCGAATAGTGAGTACTTATCCCAAAAGCTGGGGTCTTTGGGTTTATCAAACACTAAATTGCTAACATTATTACCTAGCTTGTCCTGATATCCTATCCTATGCCACTGATCGACTGCTCTATTTCTCAGCCAGTACCAAATGGTTTTGATGACCACTGCTTTATAATATGGTTTTAGATCTGGTACAGCAAGGCCACCTTCATCTGTCTTTTTTTTTTCATTAATTCCCTTGAAATTCTTGACCTTTTGTTCTTCCAAATGAACTTTGTTACTATTTTTTCTTTCTTTTTTTTGTTTTTTCTTAGATTTATTTATTTATTTTTTATATATGAAGCTTTTTATTTACAAAACATATGAGTGATTTTTCAACATTGACCTTTGCAAAAACTTTTTTTCCCAAGCTTTTCCCCTCCTTCTCCCCCACCCTCCACCCCTAGATGACAGGTAATCTAACACATGCTAAATAGGATAAGTTATATGACAAATACAATACATGTATACATATCTATACAGTTATCTTACTGCACAAGAAACATCAGATCTAGAAAGAGAAGAAGAAAAAACAACCTAAGAAGGAAAACAAAATGCATGGAAATATTCACAGAAAGCATTAAAATGCTGTGTTGTGGTTCACACTCAGTTCCCATAGGTCTCTCTCTTCATGTATATGACTATCTTCATCGCTGAACAACTGGTTTGAATCACATCATTGTTGAAGAGAACCATGTCCATCAAAATTGATCATCGTATAGTCTTGTTGCTGTGTATAATGTTCTCCTGGTTCTGCTGATTTCACTCAGCATCAGTTCATGCAAGTCTCTCCAGTCCTCTCTGAAATCTTCCTGTTGGTCGTTTCTTACAGAACAATAATATTCCATAACATTCATATACCACAATGTATTCAGCCATTCTCCAATTGATGGGCATCCTTTCAATTTCCA